>PVHY01010448.1:0-26814 GCA_004024945.1 Uropsilus gracilis
CTTTTGCACGGCCTCTTCCAGACACCAGTCAAACTCAGCAAAACAAACTCCAACACGGAGATCAAATCTGCAAACTTCTTAACCGCATTTAGCACACATGCTGCCAGCCTGGGCCAGCCAAAGACTGGACGCCCCCAGGCCCTGGCCAAGTCCACATGGCTCACATCTTTACAAGATGGCCGATTCCCATCTCTCCTCCATTGAACCTCTTTTTCCAATCTCCAGATCGGCCTCTGATCCTTCTCTTTGTTTGCACACCCTTTATATATCCTGATTTCCCACCTTCCAGGAAACCTGTGTCACCTTTCTTCCTCCTGCATCTCCCTGAAGGGAAATTCCAACTAAGGTCCTTCTCACATTTTAGCATCTGTCCTTGAAATCTACAATCTTAAACAGGAGACAATGGGGGGGGGGGTAGCACACCCTATCAGGTTGACACAGCCTTTGCTCCACATTTGGTTCAAACATAGCCGCCAAAGTCATTCTGCTCTTAGAATTTTTGCCAAGCTTGTTCAGTCATTTCTGGAATTTACCAGCTGGTGTATTATTTTGAGGTGAGAAGCAAAAAAAAGGAAAGTAAGCGTGTAAATGTGCACTAAGAATGGCTTCGGGGCAACTAGGAAAAGCCAGCTTTGGTGTCTCCACCATTCCCGCTGACCTGTCATCTGAACAGCTCCATCTCCTGGAGACAGTCACACCTTGGAAAGAACAGAGGCAAGGTTTCCCCATACTCAGGTTCTGCCAGAGGGGACTTGAATGAGCATGATCCCTTTGCAACAGGCTTCAGTCTTTTGCTGGCAGACCTGGGTGGAGACAGGTTTATCAAGAGGACAATGACTCTAAGTCACTTGGAAGAATTGGATCTGGGGCACAAACCAGAAATTTACATGTGAATGGGCTCGACTTCTTAGCATTTCCCTGCAGTGCAGTGAGCCTCTTCTCAAACTGGGAGCCGGCAGAGAACTTTCCAGCTGAAGTGGAAATTCTCCTGTGCTGGCAGTTTGTTAGAGCAATTGTCTTCATTCCTGTCTCCACATTCCTCTCATTCTTGGCTCTCCCTCCCCCAAACTCATACTTGGTAGGCTGTGCTAACCAGGTAAAAATATAACTTTTGCTAAGGGAGAGCTCCGTGCTTTTCTCTTGAGGCCAATTCTAGTGGCTGCAACAGGCTGGAGCAACCCCCCAGGTGGCCTGAGCTGGCTGATCTCCCACACACCTGCAGAATCCCTAGGCCCTGCTGAGTTGCGGAGTAACCTGCAAGCTTGGGCCTTTGGGGGGACCCAGACACCCCACCACCTCCACAGCCATAGGCCCGAGCTGGTGGGGACATTTTGCTATCTGGCAAGGGAAGGGTTTTCCACTTTAAACTCAATAATCATCTACCTACTTCTCTAGGCGGATTCAAACTCTAACTTCCTGCAGGTGAGTGCCTTCACAGACCAGTCACGTTTGTTATGCAGATGGGGCCAGTGGCGACTGCTATACCCTCTGGGCTGTGACACCTTGGTGTCTGGGGCAGAAGAGCAAGATACTTGCATGCATCTATTTAGGAAATAGGGTTGGAACCTGAGCTGACAGGTAGCTCCATCACAGGTGGGATAATATACTATGGGATAATATTTTTACGTTTCTATGGAAGCATCGTTTCATTCAGTACCAGGACTCACGCATCGGTCATCATGGGGAGAGGGCCCTGGGAGGCTGTAGAAGCTGTGTATCCTCTGCAGCTGCAACCCAAGGAGGATGTCTCCCAGGCCAGCTCCTTGGGCCACGGATCTGAGCAGCACCCCCACCCCGCACCCCAAAAGCTGACAGAAGAGAAAACACACAGCTGGAAAGACCACAAGCGAGATGCATTTCACCTGGCTTCTGGTTCTCGGCAAGCTGGTCCCTGCCGCTGTCGTCTTGCCCGACTTTGCACGGATTCTTGTTTATTTGTCTTGGCTGAGAAAGAAACCGAGGCGGCCATCAGAAATTTAGTGCATTAGCATTCCGCGTCTCAGGCTATTTACTGCCTGAAAATCACAGGCAGAACTCTGAGAATAAAGATCTCCCCCCTTTCCAGAGCAATTAAACGTGATGAATCTGTTGTACACAATAGTGGATGTTGGAATTAATATGCTGGAATGTCGATGTGTGACTATTTGTATCCTTGGCGTCTAATAATGACATCATTTATCATAAAAAATCTGGCAATCTTAACGAGAGGGCATTTGTAATTAATTTTCCTGCCCGGGAAAGTCTGACCCGTCCCACGATCAGAAAAAGTCAGCGTTAATTTCTTTTCCATCAGCCGCGGGCCACGAGTGAATGCATGGAAATCAGCACATTTACAATCACAGACTAATTAAATTATTTCCTCTACTGTAATAGAAAAATGCCTGGTGCTGGGGCTGATCATCCGTCACTGCAGTAAATACCATTTAATTCTCCTTGAAAGCCACTCTCTTCCCAGTGGCAATTTTAAACTGTCAACTGGGCTGAGAAATTCCCTTTGCCGGAGTAATAAAGAGTATTGACTTGCATATCATTACTGTTAATATGCTTTAAGCGAGACTGATAGGAAGCTCATTAAAACAATATTTTTCAGCAGATGAGTTTGAGGAGTCTGATGATGGTGGAGCAGGACAAAAGTCACCTGAATTCTCTAGAACAGGCCCGATGTCTACGACGACGTGTGTGTTGACACTTCCCCGACAGATTACTTCTGAGACCAAGATACACAATTGTTACGCTTACACGGAAGGAAATGCATGTTTCCCTGGGCATCTCCTGCAGATAAGATCGCTGTCGGCAGGCAGCACAGGAAAAGTGCGAGGCTAGATCTGTTCTGAATGCGCAGAGCTAGGGCAGAAGAAAATCAGTTGTCTGGGACAGTGGTTCTGACAACATAAACAGGGAAAAAAGAGACGGTGTCTATGGAACCAAACTATGGCTGTGAAAGGGCTGTGAAGAAACTGGATAAACAGGTGGATCTTGTACATGACAAGAACGAGCGGGGCGTCTGGCTAGGTCTGTAGAAGTGAGTGCCCTTCCGCCGCTAGCCCCAGTGGCCAGCTCCTGCCCTGTTGTGCCCTCCCCTAGATTGTAAGTGAGCCCAGCTGGCCTGGGAGGGTGCAGATAAGAGGGAGCTGTCTCCCTGGGGCAGCAGACACCCAAGAGCCCAGAGGAAGGCCTGCCTGCCCACTGGCTGGGCATCCTGTCTTCTGCTAAGGCTGAGCGGTGTCCCAGGGAGGGACAACGGGCTTGAGGGTGGGTGTTTCTCAGGGGAGCTGGGAGTGGGAGGGGGAGGGGGCAGAGGCTCACAGGCAGCCTGGCCTCCATCCCTGCTGAGATCTCTCCTGGGTGGTTCTTGTTAGTTAGCATCTGTGTGTCTGAAACTGCCAGCCCGCTGGTGGGGGCAGAGCGGGCACACTTGGCCTCGGGGCAGCCTAGCACACACTGGCTGTGGCCGGAGTCCGCTGGGATGCCCTGAAGGGTGGTACGTGGCCGGAGCTGGCCGGAGCCCAGGGCCAAGGCGCCTATCTGAACTCAGCTGCCTCCCTGGTCTGCCCCCCCCTCCCTGGGCAGTTACAGCTGCAGCCCTGCCCACACCCTGTCCCACAGCCCAGGTCACCTGCAGCCCAGCTGCCCGCCCCCAGGGCAAAGGGCAGGAAAATCCCAGCCGGACCCAACTCCAAATCAAGCCAAACGCCTTGAGGAAAATCGTGGAAGCCACCTGCTTGGAAGTCACCCTTCCTGCTGGCATGTCCTTGTCAGAGTGACTGACCTGGGCTCTGCCATAGATAGACATGAAAGCAGGGAGGAACCCTGGAGACAGCCCCTCCCCGCAGACGAACGCTGAGTTCTCCCAGCTGCCGCTCCCGCAGCACCCAAGGCGTCTGGAGGCATCCTACAGATTCCGCGGGCGGCTGTCACAGGTCCACCCTGGACGGTCAGGGAGGCGCGGACAGCTGAGCCACCAGCCGGAAGCCTCTAGGCCGCCCTCAGCCATCACTTCATTCCCTCAGGGCAGCGGGAGCCAGGCTGCTTAGGCCCGCACCATGTGCCCAAGCTCGGATTCCTGAGAACATCGTGCAGACGGGAGCCCCACCCGGGTGCTGCCTGTTAGGGTTCGACCTCAGCTGAGGCCGGGAAGGACGGAATTAGGACGATTCCCCTCCTCGGCAGATGCTTCCGAACCCCGAGTGTCAGATGAGCAAGGCTGACGCGTCCGTTTTGGGGAGAAACGGAGCTTCTTCCTGAGGTAGACAGAGGAGGAAAGTAAAGACAACCTTCCTCTCCAAAGCCTTCTCTCCTTTTTAAATGTTATTTTTTATTGATTATGTCATTGTTCCTTACATCGTTGGACACCCACGAGTTCTCCTACCAATCCCCAACACCTGTCACCTGTCACCGTGATCTCTTATGCTCACCTCCCCCCCGATCTTGCCTTCCCTCCCTCTCCCTTGCTGTAGGCTTCCCTTCTGCAATCAGTTTGCTGGTTTTAACATTCTCTTGTCCTTTTGTTTGGTTTCCCTACATCCACGTATAAGTGAGACCATCCGCTATTTCTCTTTTTTCGGTGGCTATTGCCGCTAGCCTGATTCCTTCCAACTCTATCCATGTTGCCACAGATGACACCGGCCTGTCCTTTTTGATGGCTGAACAATATTCCACGGTGTGCATACACCATAACTCCTGGATCCGTTTCTCCGTGTGGGGGCATTTGGGTTGTTTCCATTTCCTGGCTAAAAGGTGCTCAACATCACTTCTAATCAGGGAAATGCAAATCTAAACCAGAATAAGATTCCACCTCACACCAGTGAGAATGGCCCGTATCAAAAGAAGACAGGCAACAAGTGTTGGCGAGGATGGGGGGAAGAGGACCACTGACACACCGTTGGCGGGAGTGCGAACTGCTCCGGCCAGTATGGACATCCACAGGTCTTCAGAGATCTGTGCACACCTGGCTCCATATCCTAATTCTTTCAGCCGCTTCCTGATGCATCACTAATTCACTGCTGGGGGGGGGGGTGGCCTGGAGTCCCTGGAAGCTTGTGCACCTTGATGTAACCCGGTGAAAACAGGTACCCCAAGCTGCTCGGCACCTTCTCCAGGGTTCCAGCAGTTGTGCTCATAGAGGCAGGGAAGGGTCTTTGGTTGGCGCGTGGGGGAGGGACTGGGGGCAGAAGGGTCCATCTCCATAACCGCGGGTGTTTGGAAGGTCACGGAGTCACTGGAACCCTCAATTCCCTGGGGCGAATGCAGCCTTTCTCAGGTCCAGGGCTGTATGTCCGGAGGTGTGTGCACTGATGGGCAGACACAGCCCTGCCCTGTGTGTGTGCGTGTGTGTGTGCGTGTGTGTGATGAGTTTATACGGTAGAAAGCATCATCTTTGATGCGGAGAGCTCAGAATCTGGGGGTAGACAGACGCACGGACAGGGAAGTCATCTCTGCCAGTTCTGATGTGACTTGTCATCCTGAATACTGAGACCCCCCCTTCCCTTGGGCCCTCAGTGTGGACACAGCCAGCATCTTCCGGTGTTCTGAGGGACACCCCCGTGCTGTCCTCTCCTGGTTATCAGCATCACTGTCATCCTTGATTCCAACCAATGTCCTCCCACCTTGGCCGTGACTCTGTGTTCAGCAGGCGGGCGCCAGCCCAGCCTGACCCGACTGGATGGGGCAGCGCGTCTCATGCTCAGAGAGCCTCTTCACGTCTTTGTCCCTCTGCTCGTTTAGAGCTCCGCGTGGCTGCCTGCGATGTGTTCCCCACCAACCTCAGGTAGCTGGGATTGCAGGCACTTGCCACAGTGCCTGACTGCTTTTTCGAGACCAGGTCTCGCTGTGTTGCCCGGGGTTGCCTCGAATCTGCGAACTCAAGTGATCCCAGGCCTCTTGCCTCCCAGCACTTGGACAACAGGCACGAGCCACCACTCTCGGCTTCTGTCTTTTTCTTTCTGACTTGTTTCTGCTAATATGAGTTCTTCTGGTCTATCCATGTTACCATAAATTCGTCAAATTTGAATCTGACCCCTTTAAATCATACGCAAACACCTACCTAGATGAGTGTGAACGACCCCTTCAGTGTGGGTGTCCTCTCTGGCTCCGACTCCCCCCGCCCCCCATTGTGCCCAGAACATGCTGTGATCTGGCACGCGCTCGTTGATGCAATGGATGGAAGCTCTAAACTGGAAATGACAGCAGCAGCCCGAGCTTCTAGCTGCAGAGAGAGGATCCTGTCACTCATGGAAGGAGAGATTTAGCCACAGGGAGGTCACTGGGCATCGTGGGATTTGCAGGAGCCGGATTACAAGGAAGGGTCGGTGTGTCTCAGCAGCGCAGTCGCGAGGTTCGCCACTGGGGGGATTTTCCTGCTGTCAGCTGGCAGGTGTGGTAGCTGCTCAGAAGAGACCCAGTATTCCCCTTCCTGGAGCGCTCCCCGTGACCGCTTCCCACCCCCCGGGCGTCCCCTGTTGACCTGATGTGATGTCTCCGTGTCTCTCCTCAGACTCAGCCCACGTCGAATCACAGTTCAGTGACCCTTGGGACACTCCCCCCCGCCCCCGAACCCTGAGACATCTGCTGAGCATTTCTGGCTTGGCTTTCCGGGGGTGAGGGGGGCGGTGGGGGGGTTGTGTCCACGCATCCCTGCTGTGGGCACACACAAGAGTGTGACTGGCGGCTCAGGGCGCTTGTGTACTTGAAAGTGCGCGCTGAGAAGCTGCCCCGTGCAAGGGTCTTCCCAGGCGACAGTCTCCGCTCACGATGATGCTGTCTGTACCGCTCACAGACGTGGCGTCTGTCCCCTGTGCTCACCCCACCGAAGCTGCGGTGGTGACGTGGTGACGGTCAGACTCACTGTTGAGGAGCGCATTTCCCTCCCTGCTTTGAAGCCTTTCATTGTCCCTGAGGAGTGAGCTGGGTCTGACAGCCACTCCTGATGAAGCTGTTTGATGGTTGAGTGGCTGCTCGATCATCCACATCACCTGCCCTGGTTGACTTTCTGCTCCTGGACGTCAAGCTCTGATCGCTCAGCCTTCTAGTCATCAGTGGTGGGGTCAGAGTGTGTGCCTTGGCGGCCGGGCCTCCGTATTCTTCCCGTTCCCTCACGAGTGCGATCGCTGCAGCGAGGTGCTGGCTGTCTCGAGTTGGAGGCGGATACCTCTGCATGGCCCTAGAAGGTGTCTCTGTTGCACCTCATATTAGCCGTGCACAGACCCTCTGCGCCACTCTGCACATCTTCCCTCGCGCTGGTGCTCTGGAAAAGCTCCTTGGAGTGTGCTCAGCACGAGTCCTACTGGGAGTTGCCTGACATACACCGGCCGGATGGTTCCGGGAAGAAGAGGCCCCGCTGCACATGCTCGTTTACGGTCTCATGGACCATGGACCAGGCTCCCCATGTCATGTCAGGGAGCTCCTTGGAGCCAGAGGCGGGGCCGAGCACCCCGACATGGCTGTAGCTGAGTCAGGCTCTCGCTTGCTTCTTGTTGGGCACAGACGAACCCAAATGACTCCATCTTGTCTGAAACCTCCATGTGGAAGCCAGTGTGCTCTCCCTGCCCTCAGGGGACAGTCCCCGCCACTGCTGGCTGGTCCCACAGCTGTGTCGACCTCCCCCGATTCCTGGTTCTTCCTGACAACCATCTTGTCCACCTGAGGAGGATGGATGGCAGCATTGTCCCCCTGATGGAGGATGGACTCCAGCCTTGCCTTACTGATAGATGATGGACACCGGCATTACTGGAAACCCGCAGTTATGGGAACGTGTCCCACCATCATGGGAACATGGGAACGCATCCTCCACCTGCTTGCTGGCCTCACCATAGGGGGCGGGGGGTGGTGTTGCCCTATAAAAGGCTATCAAGTGACGGTTCGTGGTCTCTCTTGCTGAACTGGCTTGGGGACCCTGGTGCCCCAGTCATCACCCTGCAGCCTTGAACTTCAGTCGGAGCCCTTGTGTCTCACTGAGTGGCCCACGAGTCACAACACTTCTGCCCCAACTTGCACCCAAGGGCTACAGGGGGCGAGACTTGGAAGAAACACATGGGGACTCTTGGAAGAGATAGTTGGGAGATGCAGGGCGAGAAACACGTGGGGAGGCTGCTCCTGGGCCTCAGCAGAGATGGGTGGCTATTACCTTGATCTGTGCTTTGGTGCTGCATCGCTCCTTGTGCCCTGACCTGCCTTGCCCCTTATTTGCGGTCCCCCCAGTAGGTACCTTCACCTGGTGACAAACGCTCAGGCCTCAGTGGCCCGCTGCAGGAAAACCTTACTTGACTTCATCTGTGCACAGCTTGGAGGAGGTAATTTGGCCATTTTATTGGCAAACTGTTATCAAAAGCTCGGCTTTCCTCTTCTTTTTCAAGTCACACTAATCCTGTTAAATGTCTTTCCCACAGAGACTCTGCTTCTCGGCCTCTTTGCACAGATGGCCTAAGCTGTCTCAGAGCACGTGCTCCTTAAGAGCTTGGGGTCTCTGGACAAGGCTCAGCTGCATGTTGTCCTTTACACAGAAATGTGTCACTTTCCAGCAGTAGAAATAAAAATAGGAGGTTCTAGAAAGTATTAGAAGACTAGGATGTTTGTACAGAATTATGTGGACCAGAGACAATGTGAATGTCGATCACCCCAGTGGGGAGGGGATTGCTTTAATATTGTCTCCTATGTTCCGATTCTCCTCTCAAATCTTCACCAGTGCTTGCTATTGCTACAAACCTTTAAGCTGAGTCTGTGACCTTCCTGGTACCACTTAAAACGCACCACCCACCCGTCCACCAAGAGTGAATTCTACAGGGGCACTCTCACCTTAAGCACACAAGGATTAAAATCATTATAGCTAATAAAATTCAGAACAAAGATAGAAGCATCTTCTAAGGGCCATTTCATGGTAATGATCACATTAATACCATGAAACATGGGCAAAACTCTCCAAGACTTACACTTCAGAAACCCCTTTCAGGACACAATACAGCAGGCAAAAAAAAAAAATGAAGTAAACATGAACAGCTGGGACAACATCAAGCTAAAAAGCTTCTGAGCAGCAAATGAGACAATAACCAAAATAAAAAGAAACCCAACCGAATGGGATAAAATCTCCCCTCGACACACAAGTGATAAGGATCTGATAACAAAGATGCATAAACAACTCATACAACTTAACAAAAATAAGACCAAAAGTCCACGCAAAAAAAGGGGGGCGGGGAGAGAAGGTCTGAAAAGACACTTCTTCAAAGAGGAAATGCAAATGGCCAACAGGCATATGAAAAAATGCTCAACACCACTAACAGGGAAATACAGATCAAAACCACAATGAGATCCCACCTCACACCAGCAAGAATGGCCCATATCCAAAACAAGGGCAACAACAAGTGCTGGTGAGGCTGTGGAGAGAAAGGAACACATTTAGGTTGCTGGTGGGATGCAAACTGGCCCAACCACTGTGGAGAGCTGTGTGGGGATCCCCAAACTACTGAAAATGGAACTACCATTCAACCCAGCCATCCCACTTCTAGGAATCTACCCAAAAGCTACAAAAACACTAATTCAAAATGCGAGAGACCAAAGGGCCAAATGTGAACCAACAGACAGCCATGAGAAAGGAGGCAGAGTGAGTAGAGGGGATTGCAGGGGCATCCCCAAGAGGACATACACTGAATGAAATGCAGAAAAAATAAACATAATATTACCAGGACCTCCAGCAGCTACAGCAGAGACTCTTCTGCGGGCAGATGACTTGGTTCTTAAAGAAATGTTACAAGAAAAATGAGGTTGGGACTGTGTCCATTCAAAGTTATTTTGGTGACTTTTCTTGCCACTCTGGTTTCAACTTGCACTCAGGGACCTGGGAAAGAGACAGGCAGCCTCTCTTGGGAGAGACACTTGGAGGAGACACATGGGTCAGAGACTCACAGACCCACTCACAGCTGACTTGGTCACCCTGCCCAGCAGTCGAACCAACCCCAAGCTGGCCTCATCCAATCCCATACCCCAGTTGTCCTCCCCTTAGGGGGCTCCACTCCCCCGAGGCAAAGGCCCAGACTTCTTTGGCCCCCGCAAGTAACACAAACCAGCAGATCAGCTCTGTGCTCCTTCCAATACCAAGTGCTGAAGAGAGGGAGGTGGAGTGTCCTGCTCACCAGGCCCAGGTGCCCAACTCCTGCCTCTCCAGCCTCCAGACTCACTGTCTGCACAGCACATTTCCTTGTCTCTCTGGCTCCTGTATTACAGATTGTTGCCCCAGCCTCAGCTCTCCTCCTCACAAGGATCATCTCTGGGACCACTCTAACCCTTGGGAGGTGAGGGCATGACCATAGCCCCTGGCCCTCTGGGTTGGTACCTGTCAGCATCTGTGCTCAACCTGGGTTGTGACATCACAGTGTCCTGACTGCCCTGCCTCCTCTTACAGGCAGTCCCTGGGGGAATATGTCCCAGGAGGATGGGGGGGTTCTGAACCCATGCGTGGAGGTGCAGTGAATGGGGCATACACAGAGGAAGAAGGAACACAGAGGAGTCACGTGGAGGAGAGACACATGGGGAGGCTGCTCCTGGTCCACAGCAGAGATGGCAGCAGACATGACATCAACATTCCCAGCTAATGGGTTGGAAGAATCAACATGATAAAAAATGGACATCCTATCAAAAACAATCTACAGATTCAATCAAATTCCAATAAAAAATTCAATGACTTTTAAAAAGAGATAGAACAAAAACTACTGAAATTCATATGGAATAACAAAAGGCCCAGAATATCCAAAACCCTCTTGAATAAAAGAAGAAAGAACAGAGATTACAATCCCAAACCTCAAACTATACTACAAAACCATAATAATTAAAACAGCATGGTATTGGACCATAAACTGTCAATCAGAAAATGGAACAGAATTGAGTACCCAGAAATAAAGCCACACATATATAGTCAACTAATTTTGACAAAGGAACAAAAATACAAAATGGAACAAGGATAGCCTCTTCAATAATTGGTGCTGGGAAAACTGAACCATGACATGCAAAAAAAAGGAACCAAGACAACTCCCTCACACCATGTGCAAAAATCAACTCAAGATGGATAAAAGACTTGGATGTAAGACATGTAACCATAAAATACATAGAGGAAAACTTAGGCAAAACTCTCCAAGATTATACTTCAGAAACCCCTTTCAGGTCACATCAAAAACTGCCATAAAATGAAGGAAAATATGAACAGCTGGGACTACATTAAACTACAAATCTCTGCACAGCAGAAGAGAAAAATAGCCAAAACAAAAAGAAACCCAACCAAATGGGAAAAAAATCTTCTTACACACAAGTGATAAGGGCTTGATAACAAAGATTCACAAAGAACCCACACAACTTACCCCACCCCCCAAAAAAAATAATAAAAAAATGGGGAGAAGACCTAAAAAGACACTTCTCGAAGAGGAAATGAAATCGGGTCGAAAGAAGGAGGCAAAGCCTCCAACTCACAAACCAAGGTCCGTTTCACCCGCGCTTAGCAGTTGCCACTCAAAATGCAGTTTATCAAGGGATTTTATTAACAAGGAAAGTTAACCAAGAAATGAAAAGTTTCTTTTTAAAGCCACAAATGGCCAGTTATCTTATTCTAGGCACCCTTTAGCCCAACAGTCCTAAACACAGTCCAAATGATGCCCCTTTGCCCTCCAAACCTCATAGATAGGCACTCGAGGGTCTCTCCAGCTTGCATGTTGGCTCAGCACTTCCTCTGGGTCGCCTCTCCTTCACCCCCACGCAGCTTCTCCCTTCAGGGCCTGATGCTCAAAGTGTCCTGAAGGCTCTGCTCCTGCTTCCTTCTCCAGATGCCAAAACCTCTGAGCTCTTAAATTCACATGGTCCCAAACTCCTCTCTCTGCTTCTGCAAATCCCCCTGCTTCTCATCCAACTTCCTGTTCTAACTGCTACTTCTGACAGTTTAACTGCCACATTTAAGGGGGGAAGGGGCTAACACCACCACCCAATGTTGGAGGCGCACCTTGTTAACTGCCACAACCCCATGGGGGGGAGAGGCACCCAGTTTCATTCCCCCATCTTTGTTTTCAAGCCCAAGCTATCTATGTTGGTCCAAAATAATCCTATACCTTCTTTATCTCCATATATAACAACATTACATTAACTATGTCATTACATCAATTCCAGTTACAGCAGTTATCAAAGCATATATCCATTATACAATATAATCAGGCAAAGCATCCAAATACAATATCAGCAAGTTATGGCATTTTCAAAGTATCCAACATTAGTAAGTCTCCAACTTTCAAGTATCCAACATTAGTAAGTATCCAACTTTCAAGTATCCAACAATTAGTAAGTATCCAAGTTTCAAGTATCCAACAATTAGTAAGTATCCAAGAGGGAAAAAAAAAGCCAAGTTATTTAATTTTGCGGAACTCCAGAGAGGTTCCCAACCTTATTCAGATAATCGTAGCTGCATACACATTCAGTCCATATAAACAGTCTGTTGCTTTTTCCTGAACTTCCAAACTCTTTCTAAATCTGGCTTCTGGGGTACATACTGGATTTGCGCTGGCGTTGTTATACCAGGTTTTTCAATTTTCTTTTTACCAACTGCTGTACATGCTGACATAGGCAAGTACTTTTCTATGAACACATAGCCAAAATGCACGCAGGGATTTTCACTGCATAGCCACAGAATCCAAAGCAATTGGAACATTGCAAAGTTCACCCATTTTAAGCACATGACTATAATCCAAAGTAATAGGTACATTTCCAGGTTTATCCACTTCAAGCCCATGAATACTTTTTACTAAAGCGTTTTAAACCAACATCTTACAACTGCTTTCTGCTTTAAGGTGGCCAACGCAAGGTAAATTATCCTTGGGCTGGTTAACCACAGGTGACTTGTCCTGCCATGGTCGCCAACTGAAATCAGGTCAAAAGAAGGAGTGAGGGGGGGAACCCTCTAATTGACAAGCCCCAGGTCTGTTTCACCCACGCATAGCAGTTGCCTCTCAAAATACAGTTTAACAACAGGGCTTATTAACAAGGGAGCTCAACAGGGAAAATGAGAAGTCCTTAAAGCCACAGGTGGCAGTTATCTTGCCCCAGCCACCGTTCTCAGTCCCAAAGGTCCCAAAGACACAGTCCAATGATGGTTCCTTTGTCCCTCTGAACCTCAGGGGTAGGCACTTTCCCAAAGCCCAGTCTTTCTCCAATGTCTTGTCTTTTCTTTCCAGTGTTCTACGCTGCTCCACTTTTTCAATGTGCTTCAAACTTCTTCTAAAATTGCTGATGCACAAATCAGCTTTCCAAATTGCTGGCCATCTCTAGGTACCAGCTTTCCAGATCACCTTGCTGCAATGCTATACTCTCCATACTGGCCACCATGGCTGCCAGATACCATGGCTCCTTGTCACCTGCAGCTCACTCTTCCGGGGGTCTTCTGCCCGGTCTGGTCACTCGGGCTACTCTTTACCCACCTGCCATTCTTGTCTCTCCTCTCCCAAAAGTTCTCTCCAAAAGTTCCCTTTCCTCCCTGAAAGTTCTCTGTTCCTTGTCTTTTTATCCCCCCTGCTTGTGGTCCAACTTCCTGTTCCAACTGCTGCTTCTGGCAGTTTAACTGCCACAGCTAAGGGGGGGGGGAGGGACCACCAGCCAATGGGGGAGGAGCACCTTATTAACTGCCACAGCCCTGGGAGGCGGAGGGGCACCCAGTTTCAGAAACATAAATGGTCAATAGGCATAGGAAAAAATGGTCAACATCACTAATAATCAGGGAAATGCAAATCGAAACCACAGTGAGACCGCCTCACACCAGTAAGAACAGCCCATAACGAAACAATGGACAACAACAAGGAGCCCTAGTGTGGCTGTGGAGAAAGGAACACTCTTACACAGCGGGTGGGATGCACATTCGTCCACCCACAGTGCAGAGCTGTTGGAGGACCCTCGAACAACTGAAAATGGGACTCCCATTCGATCTAGCAACCCCACTTCCAGGAACCTACCCAAAGGTTACGAAAACATGAATCCAAAGAGAGACCAAAGGGACAAACGTGGACCAACGAACAGCCTTGAGAAAGGAGGCGGAGTGGCCTTGGGGGTGGCAGGGGCATCCCAAGGATTCTGACAACCATACACTGGATGAAATGCAGAAAAAATGTCACCAAGGCCCCCAGTGGCTGGAACAGAGGAGCTTGTGTGGGACCATTGACTTGGTTCTTAAATAAGTTACAGGAGAAATAAGGTGGGGCTGTGTCCATTCAGAGGAAATCAGGCAACTCTTCTTGCCTCTCTGGTTTCAACTCGCACTCAGGGATCTGGGAAAGAGACACACAGAGTCTCTCGGGAGAGATACTTGGAGGAGACACCTGGGTGAGAGACCTGCAGACACACTCATGGCTGACTTGTCCATCCTACCCAACACTGGCCTGGCCCCAAGCTGGCCTCACCCCCTGCCCCGCTGCTTCCATTTGGCAGATCCACTCCACCATGCAAAGGCAGAGCGTTTACTCCCTGTGAGGAATAGAAACCAGCATTTCCACTCTGCGCTCCCCCCAACACCAAGCGCGAAGGAAGGGAGGCGAAGTAGCCAGCTCACCCAATCCCGGTGCCCGGCTCCTGCCTCTCCAGCCTCCAGACTCACCCTCTGCACAGCACGTCTCCTCTGTCCCTTGGGCTCATGACTCACAGGCTTGATGCCTCCAGTCCAGCTCTCCTTCCTTGTGAGGCTCAAGCTCCCGGCCATGGCACCTTGAGTCAGCTGCACTTCCCTCCAGGGCCACGCTGACCCTGGGGAGGTGTGGGCCTGAACACAGCACTTGACCCTCTTGGGTGGTCCCTATTAGCATCTGTTCCTGTTGTCTGGCGCCCTCTCTGGTGTTCTGTGACATCACAATGTCCTGCCTGCCCTGCCTCTTCTTACAGGCAGCCCTCTGGGAAGGAAACATTCCGGGAAGCTGAGGGTCCGAGCCCCTGAGTGGAGGGACAGTGAATGGGGCATACACAGAGGAAGGAGTGAACACAGAGGGGACACGCAGAGGAGAGATGCGGGGGGAGGCTGCTCCTGGTCCTCAGCAGAAACGGAGGCGTATGTGTTGATACTCTTCTCCAGCAGATTAATTCAGTAAACGAGATACACAATTTTTACACGGAAAGAAGTGCATATATTACTGGGCATCTCCTGGGTGATAAGGTGGTGGGGCAGCCCCGGGGAAGATAACAATGTAAAATAAAATAAATAATAAAAATAAATTTGAAAAAATATTTCAAAGTACTTTCAATTAAAAAAAAAAAAAACCATGAAATCCAAAGACACGTGACACAAAAACACTCGTTCGAAAGGACACCTGCACGCGGGTATTTATGGCAGCACTATCGACAGCAGCCAGGATGTGGAAACAGCCAAATGCCCCCAAATGGACAAATGGCTCAGAAAGCGGTGGCCTAGGTACACAGTGGAATCTCACTCTTCAGTCTAAAAGGACAAACTTGTGTCATTCGCGGCAACAGGGGCCGAGCTAGAAGGAATCAAAGTAGCAGAAATAAGCCAGAAAGAAAGGGAAACACTGATAGTCTCACTTATAGGAGGGACTGAGGGAAAACAACAGACAAGAAACATTTAAAACCGGATACGTTTATCAGCCATCGTGGTCTCCCTCTGTCACCACTGACGCAACGCTTGTGTGCGGGGCTGGGCGTGTGTTGCTTTCCTCCGGTGCGTGGTGCTGAGGCTCCTCCCTGCTGGCCTTCCGTGCCCATCCCTGGAGCGGCGTCTACGCGAATCGCCTGCCCGGTGTGTGCCTGGGTCATTGGCTTTTGCCGTTGAGTCAGTGAGTTCACTCTATGCGGGTGTCTTGCTAGATGCGTGGCATGCAAATATCCCCCGTTCGGGGCCTGCTCTGTATATTCCTGACCGTTTCCCGCACAGACGTCTACGCCAAGGGGTCACTGCCCCTGTCTCACTCCTGTACCATCTCATTTCAGGGCTTCCAGCCAGGTCCTTCTTCCACGTTGAGTTGGGTGTGTGCAAGAGAAGGGTTAGCTCCGTCACCTGTGTGTGGCTGTCCCGTTTTCCCCACCACTGTTTGCTTCCCACCACTTCGCTTTTTCTTCATCACACACCCTCCGCTTCTGTCCTGAATGTGTGACTATATTTCTGAGCCTTTGATGCCTCTTTTTGGTCTCTGTGTCTCTTTCTATTCCAGCACCCTGATGAGTTTTGATTACTGCAGCCTTGCTGTGTAGCTTCAAGCTTGGAGCAAACCTCCATTCTTCTTTTTTTCTTTGGAAATGCCCTGGCTATTTGGGTTCTTCTATGGGTCCAAACCATGTCAGTCCTTTTGTTCTAGCTCCCTGGAAAATCGAATGCTGCTGGAATTTTGATAGTTTGCATTTCCTGAATTTATTTCTTTGGATACAATGACCGCTGTAACACCGCTCATTCTTCCAATCCAAGAATACAGAGCATTTTCCCAATTCTTTTTACTTTTTCTAACAATGTCATTGTTACCACACAAGGCTTTCACCTCCTTTGTTAAATTTATTTCAGATAATTGATTCTATTCGATGAACTTATGAGGGGGACTGTCTTCTTGATTTCTTTCTCTTCCAATGAGTTGCCTATATGCAGAAGGACAATAGTTTTTTGCACATTGATTTTGTAAGTGTGCCATTCAGCTGACCTGTTTATGCTGTTTTGATTACTATATTATCATCATCATCATAATCACCATCACCATCATCATCATCATCATCATCATCAACATCATCATCATCACATAAACTAGAGGAAAAGCTCTAAGGCCTTCATGCATCTGGTGGAAGGAAGAAGAACAGTCCCCTGATCCCACTCGTGGGGCCCACCCTCCGCTTGCTGACCTAATCGCCTTCCACAGACCCCACCTGCAGGAAGACAACAGTGAGCGTTAGAAGTTCGCATTGGCACATTCAGGTCAAAGTCATGAGTCAAATGTGACAGCAGTAGAACATTTCTGAGTACTCAGCACTGGCCTCTGAGAGGAACTTATCTGGGGAAGTGGGACAGCAAGTCAACCTCAAAGAAGAAGCAGATGCTGGAAACTTTGTCCCCTGAAGGGACAGCTTCCTTGGGGCTTCTGATGAATCACAGCAGGTGTCCAGTTGCCGTGGCGGGTTCCAGGGGGTATGTATGAAGGCGATGGTACCGACTGCTATGTAGACACGTTGGTGACGTGCTGGCAATGCTGTCTTTTCTACCAATTTAGCATCAGTTCTCTGGTCCTTGGGGCTTGGGACAGTCAGGCTCATAGAGTCCCCAGCCCTTCAGAGGCCCTGAACCTTTCTGTTCTTGAAACCCAAAAACATCTGGAACAGCAGCTTTTCAGATGCCAAAACCCACTCATCGTGACATTAAGAGGTTTCAAAGTCGTCCCCAAGTGCCTGGGGTCACGACATTCTCTCCAGACACCATGAGGTCGAAGTCTCTGTCGATGCCACAGTCAGATCTAGAAGGACCCCTCAGGAGACAGAAAGCTGCGAACCGCTCACTGGGTGTTTAATTTAACCAGTTAGTCCTCGGTGAATTTGAAATCTATTTCTGGCTTTTTTCCTTGGCGGAGAGAAGGTGTTGACTTCCTAGTTTATCGCTTCCTAGTTAGTGGCACTTGGGGCTTGGAAACCCAGACTCCCCCCCACTTCAGCGGCCGGGGAGTGACATGCAGGAAAAGCACACAAGATGGCAGTGTTGGCAGCTCTATGCCCACAGGCATGCAAGCGGAGAAGACTTCAATTCCAGAGCAAAATGGGCAAATGAAGAAAAATGCTAAAAAGTTAAAGCTGTTTCAGCAAAGGAGTGTTGAGGAGGATCTCTTCAGAGCGCGGCTGTGAGCAAAGTGAGAGCAACCAAGTATTTTCAAGCACACGGTTATCAGGCAGTCCCAAGGTTCATAGACTTCAAGCGAGAGACCGTGTGACTTTACAAGGTTCCGTGCTTATTTAGGTGCTGAAATGTCTGTCTGTCTGTCTATCTAATCTATGTATCTATCTGTGTATGCATCTCTGTATCTCTGTATCTATCGATGTATCTGTGTATCTGTATCTATGTATCTATCATCTATCCATCTAATACACACACCTATATGTTTCTTGAAAGTGTCCATATGCATTTAATAAAGGCCCATAATGTTGCACATACACAGACTCGACAATTCATTGCACAAACACTGGGTCAATTTCTACCTCAATGACTTAGTCACCATCATTCCAGTCAGGACTACGCCTCTCCTTCCAGTTCTGAAGTCATCAACAGAGTCTCCCCTAATTTAGCTGTGCTTCTCTCTGGTGTGTATTTACCTGTCTGCTGCTCAAGAATAAATGACTGAGGCAGATTGAAATTCCCCCTCCAGTAGTTGCTCATTAAAACCATGTTCCTGGTGGATTGTATGGTTATTGCGTGTCAGTTAGAGTCTTCTTTGCAATAAAGTTGCAGCACAACAAAGGCCTGGCTAGTGACACCATCTCCATGGACGTTCCCACACCCGTGATGGGCCCTCACAGCTATACTTCATGTGCTATTGCCAGCTGTCTGCTGAGTGAGGTTGCTGCACTCTGTACATCACTGAGTCTGTGTCGATGTTTGATGTGTCTCCTTCCATCTGCACAGTGCACCGTGTGGATGCAAGAGCACAGGCGGTGACAGGTGACTTCACTATGCTCACGTGCAAGAACATGGAAGGGGGTATGCAACTGGGCACCCCTGCAAGTAACAATCACCCTGGAAATCACAGCCCTGCCCACCCACAGGGCTGGGGGCCCACAACTCACTTCTCTTCCACCTGCTCTGCTCTTCTGGCTCCTCCATACCACTCAGACCCCCACATTGTCACAGCGCTGAAAACACACTCTTCACTCCAGTGAGCTGAATGACTGTGGAGTCCCTATTCTATCACAGTACTGGCTTAGAGCCTTGATTTTGCTGTGGCTGCTGCTGCTGCTGCTGCTGCTGCTGATGATGATGATAACAGGGATGGTGATAATATTATAGGGTGAACCCTGTTGACAATATTATAGGGTGAGAGAGACAGGCTTTTTACTTTTTACAAAAAATCCTTTGCCCACTTTCCCTGAGCCAGGCAAAAGCCTTAACCTTTGCAAGCTGCACAAATGCCTTTCCCTCACAGAGTCACCGCCTTTGTTATTCAAATTCTTGCATCTCCTGCAGCCAAAGTCACTCTCTACCAGGCTACAGGAAAAAAAAAAAAAAAGGCTTTCAAAGCAGTTTGCACCTGCATTGCCTGCTGTCAAGGCACTTTACTTTCAATAGACCTTACACTGGGGTCTGCTGCCATCTGGTGCCCTTTTACTGTAATTTCCAAAGCCAGGCGTCTCAAAGCAAAACAAACTATAAAGTGAGCAAACTATTACAAACAAAGGAATTCACTAAATATATGTATTTCAAGGTAAACATGTAAGAAACCCCAATTTTGCCAACATTGTCCAAAGCTTCAGGCTTTTAGTCTCATTCCCCACCACACGCCCAATCATTCAGAGCCCAGCAGCACGTGTTCCGAATGCAACACATCCTGCCTTCTTCTCGGCATGCTCATGATGTTGTCTTTTTATAGTGTCCTCGTTACATTAGGCGGTATTAAAAACTCCAAGATTCAGGAACCAGCAAAGTCCATTTACAGGCCTAGCTCACAGCCTCTCCAAAAACATCTAAGTCAACCAGGGATGGCAAAGTCCCACACGGGATTCCAATTTCTAAAGTCTTCAGACTCTTTCAGTATGCACACTCGGCTTATGTATGCTAGAGCCATGAGTCCACAGACTTGGGCCCATGACCGGGCTACCCTAGAATACAGACCCCAAAATGGCTGACTCAAAAAAATGGCTGATCTTCTCTTCTAAACTCTATATCATTTTTTCCCACCAAGAAAGGACTCAGGAGGAAGTATTGCCAATCAGCTATGTTAATGGCAAGTCCAAACCAGTCCTCCTTGAAATTTACAATTCTAAAGCTTACAGGGACATAAGCCCATTCTCTCAGTCAGTATCAATATATGTATCAGTCAAGTTAATGGCAAACACCCAGGGGGGACCCGGCAACACAGCCAAGTGAGCCGAATGGCTATGGAGTCCCTATTTAATCAGATCTGCTGCTACTGCTGCTGCTGAAGTTGTTGATTATGATGGTAATGATGATGATAAAGTTAATGATGAGAATGGTGATGAATAAGCTGATGATGATGAAAAGGAGGCTAACAAGATGATGGTGAGATGAAAATGATGGTGATGAAGGTGAGGCTGACAAAGATGATGGTGATGATGATGGTAATAGTAATTTGGATGATGATGAGGATGATTGGGTGATGATGACGAAGTTGATGATGATGAAGATTGATAAAGATGATGGTGATGGCGCTGGTGATAACTAAGACTTAGAAAGAAAATGGTGAAGACGAAAGTGATGGTAAGATCGAGATGAGGATGATGCTGGTGAGGATGATGAAGGTGACGGTGAGGATGTGATGGTGATGAAGAAAGGACAACAAAGATGATGGTGATAAAGGGCTAGTGTTGTCCGTCCTGTTCTCAGGTCTATCTGCTTCTCCGAGTTCTCAGGTCTACTGTGCTCCTCCATGTTCTTGGCCGAAGGCTTCTCAGTGTTCTCAGGTCTTGTGCTCCTCCATGTTTCAGTATAATATGCTCCTCCATGTCCTCAGCTCTACTGTGCTCCTCCATGTCCTCAGCTCTACTGTGCTCCTCCAAGTTCTTGTGTCGATCATAATAGTCCATGTCCCCCGGTCTACCATGCTTCTCTGTCTTCTCATATCTACCATGCGCTTCTATGTCCTTGGTATACCGTGTTTCTCCATGTTCTCAGGTCCACCATGCTCCTCCCTGTTCTCAGGTCTACTGTGTGGCTCTGTGTTCTCAGGTCTATCTGCTCCTTCAAGATCTCATGTCAGCCATACTCACCAATGTTCTCAGGTACATATGCTCCTCCATGTTCTCAGGTAACCGTGCGCCTTCATGTCCTCAAGTCTATCATACTCTGCCATGTTTTCAGGTCAACCATGCTCCTTCATATTCTCAGGTCTGCTCCTGTGATCTCCATGTTCTCAGGTCTACCATGGTCCTTGTGTTCTCAGGTCTACATGCTCCTCTAAGTTCTCATATCAACCATACTTACCATGTTCTCAGGTCTACCATGCTCCTCTATGTTCTCATGTTGACCATACTTACCCTTGATCTCAGACCTACTATGCTCCTCAATGTTCTCATGGTTACCGAGATCCTCCACATTCTCAGGTCACCATGCTCCTCTGTGTCCTCAGTTCTACCATGCTCCTTGTGTTTAAAGGTCTACCTGCTCCTCTAAGTTCTCATGTCATACTTACCATGTTCTCATGTCTACCGTGCTCCTATGTGTTCTTGGTCTATGATGCTCCTCCATGTTCTCAGGTCAACTGTGTTCCTCCATATTCTCATGTCAAGCATACATACCATGTTCTCAGGTCTATCTGCTCCTCCGAGTCCTCATGTTGACCATACTCATCAATGTTCCCAGGTCTACCCTGTTCCTCCACGTTCTCATGTCTAACGTGCTCATGCATGTTCTCAGTCTGCTGTTCTCCTCCATATACTCAGGTTACCAGGCTCCTCCATGTACTCAGGCCAACAGCTCATCCAAGTTCTCATGCTGAGCATATTCACTATGTTCTCATGTCTACCATGCTCCTCCATTTTCTCAGGTCACCATTCTCCTCCATGTTCTCAGATCATGATACTCCTCCATGCTCAGGTCTACCATGCTCCAAGTTCTCATGTCAACCATACTCACCCATGTTCTCAGGTCTACCATGCTCCTCCATGTTCATGTCGACCATACTCACCCATATTCTCAGGTCTACCATTATCCTCCAAGTTCTCATGTCATCCATACTCACCCATGTTCTCAGGTATATATGCACCTCCATTTTCTCAGATCTACCATGCTCTTCCATGATCTCAGATCACTGTGCTCCTTCAAGATCTCAGGATACCATGCTCCTTCATGTTCTCAGGTCTATCTGTTCTCCAAATTCTCATGTTTACCATACTCAACAATGTCTCCAGGTTTACCATGCTCCTCAGTGTACTCAGGTTCAACATGCACCTCCGTTTCTCAGGTCAACCATGCTCCTTCATATTCTCAGGTCTGCTCCTGTGATCTCCATGTTCTCAGGTCTACTATGGTCCTTGTGTTCTCAGGTCTACATGCTCCTCCAAGTTCTCGTGTCAACCATATTCACCATGTTCCCAGGTCTACCATGCTCCTCTTTTTTTTTTTTTTTTTTTTTTTTTTTTTTTTTTTTTCTTTTTTTTTTTTTTTTTTTTTTTTTTTTTTTTTATGTCTACCATGCTCCTCTGTGTTCTTGTTCTACTGTGATTCTCCATGTTCTCAGGTCACCATGCTTCTCTGTGTTCTCAGGTCTATCATGCTTCTCCAAGTTCTCTCACCCATGTTCTCAGGTCTACCATGCTTGTATTTGTTCTCAATCTACCATGCAGCTCCATGTGCAGCTCCATGTGCTAGGTTTTCCATGTTCTCTGATTCTCAGATTTACCTACTCCTTCAAGTTCTCATGTTGATCACACCCATGTTATCATGTCTACAATGCACCTCCATTTTCTCAGGTCTATCATGTTCCTGTATGGTACATGTCTATTGTACTACTCCATCTTCTCAGGTCTAGTGTGCCCTTCCCTTTTCTCATGTTTACCATGCTCCTCCACATTCTCATATTTATCATCTCCTCCATGTTCTTATGTCTACCATAGTCCTCCATTTTCTCAGATCTACCATGCCTCTCAGTGTTCTCATGCCTACCATTTGCCTCTATGTTATTAGGTCTAGCATGTTCCCCCACGTTCTCAATTTACCTACTTCTCCATGTTTTCATGTGTAACATCTTCATGGCAGACATTACTGTGTAAGCATCGCATTTCCCTGCATATCTACTTTGAAGATCTTTACCGTCAAATTCTTGACACATTTCTTGAACGCTGGGAAGTGTTTACTCTACTACATTTAATACCACTGTGTCTGGGTTTGTTATGGGGGGGGTATAGGGACTATCCCTGTTTAAATTCTTTTTTCCTATGGGTTCTTCCGCCTGTGGCTACTTGGATATCAAACCTTAATGACCAGGATAGATAAGAGGTTTATTTCCAGATACGGGAATATAAACTAAATATAAATATAAACTAAAAGAGGCCACACCCTCACAACTGTTCCAAACAGAATAGAGCCCCACTTCTGCTCCTCAAGGAGCTTCCTGGGGTTTACCTCAGTCTTAGGGCACTTCTGGTTGAAAACACCAGGCTGTGTCCTTGACTCCTGATTCTGTCACTCCAGTTGGCACCAGATGAATCCAACCAACACAGGTGGGACTCAGGCGGGTCTCCCCGAGGTAGGCCTGTCCTAGTGTCACTTCACCGGGGTCACCTCTCCTTCACACAGCTCTCGATCCTCAGGAACCAAGTGCTGGGGAGGTGAGGAAGCTCCAGAGGACTCAGCTCCTGGGTCCTTCTCCTGAGGCCAAAAATCTCCTTGCCTGATGCCAATTTCCAGGCTCTCCTCTCACTCCACTCTCCATGCTCCTCTCCAAAATTGCATAACTCCTCACTCCCACTTCCCTTTTTTTTTAATCCTTCTCTTTGCTCCCCATTCACAACCACCCCCTTGGTGGTCTGTACCTCCCTTTCCCCTCTGGGCCTGCCTTGGGAGTCCCTTCCTCAGGACCCTGCATTAGCCAGTTAATCACTTTACTGTAAAAAGGGGGAGTGGCCTTATCTGGCCTCAGGCTAGTCTTAGTCTCTGTGTCTTTCAGATGCAGGTGGTAGCAATGCCCACATTCCTTTCTCAATGAAAGGAACTGGATTCATATTGGGTCCCCAGCTTCAGGTTGACACAGCCTTTGCTCCATACTTTGTCCACACATAGCCGCCAAAATAATTTTGCTCTTAGAATTTTTGCTAGGCTTTTCTGTCATCTCTGGAATTTACCAGCTGGTGTATAATATTAAGGAGAGAAACAAAAAAAAAGTGAACCTTGTGTAAATGTGCACTATGAATGGTTTCAGGGCAACTAAGAAAAGCCCTAGCTTTGCTGTCTCCACACTTCCTGAACAGCTCCATTACCTGGAGAAAATCACAGCACTGGAAACAACAGAGTAAGGTTTCCCTGCACACATGATCTACCAGAGGGAACTGGCAACAGGCTTCTGACTTTTGCTGGCAGACCTGGGTGGAGACAGGTTTATCAAGAGGACAATGACTCTTTAAATCACTTGGAAGAATTGGATCTGGGGCAGAAAACTAGAAATTTACATGTGAATGGACCCAACTTCATTAGCATTTCCCTGCAGTGCAGTGAGCCTCTTAGTCTAGGGAGGGGAGAACTTTCCACAGCTGAAGTGGAAATTCTTCTGTCTGTGTTGGCAGTTTGTTAGAGTAATTGTCTTCATTTCTTTCTGTCTCTGCATTCCTCTCATTCTTGGTTCTCCCTCCCCAAAACTCATACTTGGTAGGCTGTGCTAATGAGGTAAAAATATAACTTTTGCTAAGAGGGAGCTCAGTGCTTTCTCTTGCAGCAAATTCTAGTGGGTTTTCTTTGTCTGTCTGTTCTATTTCTTTCTTTCTGCTCTGTTTTGTTTTCCTCTCCTCCTATCTTTATCGTTTTTCCTTATTTATCTTTTTATTTCTAATCCTTTTCCTTAATCTTTTTTCTCTCATAACAGTCATTAATATATATGCAACAAATGAAGGAGCACCAAAATACACCAGACAATTCCTAATATCTTTGAAAAAAGACATTATAAAAAATATATCATGGTAGGAGATTTCAGCTCCCCACTCTCACCAAGAGATAAATAAATGAAACAAAATAAACAAAGACACAGTAACTCTAAATAAGCACCTAGGCCAAATGATCTAGTAGACATCTATAGGACACTGTACCCTCCCCCCCCAAAAAAAACTGTGTACACATATGTCCCAAGTGCACATGTGATAGGGTGCGCTACCCCCCCCCCCCCCGTGTCATTGTGTCCTGTTTAAGATTGCAGATTTTAAGGAAGGTATGCTAAAATGTGAGAATGGCCTTAATTAGGATTTTCTTTTAGAAAGATACAAGAGGAAGGAAGGAGAAAAACAGGTATTTTTCTTTGTAATGTAATAATTTAGGAGCTGTTCCTGGATGGCGGGAAAACAGAGAGGATATATAAAGAGGTTTGAAACAAAGAGGAGAAAAGGAAGATGGGAATGGAGATTGAGATTCAGGTTTGGTTTTGGCCATTTTGTAGGATGGAGATGTGAACCATGTGAGTGGGCCATGTGGCCAAGGCCTGGGGTTGCAGCCTCTGACTGGCCCGGGCTAGCAGTATGTGTGCTAAAGGCAGTTGAAAAGTTTGCAGGTTTAAACTGTTTCGTTGAGTTTAACTTGTGTCTGTGAGAGGCCATGCAAAAGTTAGGCCTGAAAAGAAAGTAAACTTTGCTGGGTCCAATACCATGATGTTTCTTTTACTACCTGGAGGACAAGGAGAAGACAGCATGGAAGACAAGGAGGAGCATGCCAAAGGAGCAGCCAAAGGAAGATGTCTTCCAGCATCTGGAGATGAACTTTGACTGACTGGACATTGGTGAGATGATCAGGACTGAGTGACTGAAGATTTTTAGGCAATCTGGGAAAGGACTTTGGACAATGTTGAGAAAGGTTTTGGATAATGCTAAAGTAATCTCAGTTTTACTTCTTTTGTAGTAATTAGGAAATCACTTTGTTAGAAATAAATTAGTCTGCACTTATAGTCTTCCTTTGACTTGGTATTTTGGTTGAGAAGGCTGGGGATGAAAAAAACCCGTGAGAGTTTAAAAAAGGGTAAATTGAGGCAAACTAGTGTAAAGTGCAAACTGTAGTTTTTAAGTTTTTTTTGATAATTTATTTATATATAAATTTCACATCATTGTAATCCCAGGGATTTACCCCCCACCCTCCCCTCCAATCCCCCCCTTTCCCTCCTGCCCAAAGTTGTGTGCTTCAGTTTGGTGCTTAGCTTGTTTTGTCTTTTTCTCATGGCTTTTGTTTATTTTTTCACTATATCCCATATATTAGTGAAACCATTTGACTTCTTTTTCTTTTTGACTTGTTTCTGCTAGTATGATTTCTTCTAAGTACATTCATGTTGTCATAAAGTCGTCAAATTTGTCATTCTTAATTGATGAGTAATATTCCATTGTGTATATATACCACATTTTTTTTTATCCAGTCATCTGTTTTGGGGCATTTAGGTTGCTTCCATGTCCTTGCAATTATAAATAGTGCTGCGGTAAACATCCGAGCACAGGTGTTCCTTTGTACCCACATTGAGGTCTCTTTTGGGTAGATTCCCAAGAGAGCAATTGCTGGGTCAAATGGTAGTTCCATTTTCATTAATTTGAGGGTCCTCCACACAGCTTTCCAAGGAGGTTGGACCAGTTTACATTCCTACCAGCAGTGTAAGAGTGTTCCTTTCTCTCCACATCCTCGCCAGCACTTGTTGTTGCCTGTTCTTTGGATGTGGGCCATTCTTACTGGTGTAAGGTGGTATCTCATTGTGGTTTTGATTTGCATTTCCCTTATTGTTAGTGATGTTGAACAATTTTTCATGTGCCTGATGGTCATTTGTATTTCCTTTTTGGAAAAGTGTCTTTTTAGTTCTCACCATTTTTTGATTGGGCCTTTTATTTTGCTTTTGTTTAGTTGTGTGAGTTCCTTGTGGATCTTCATTATTAAACCCTTATCACTATTGTGGAGGGCAAAATTTTTTCCCCATTTGGTTGGGCTTCTTTTAGTTT
>PVHY01010448.1:26914-37535 GCA_004024945.1 Uropsilus gracilis
TTTTTTTTTTTTTTTTTTTTTTTTTTTTTTTTTTTTTTTTTTTTTTTTTTTTTTTTTTTTTTTTTTTTTTTTTTTTTTTTTTTTTTTTTTTTTTTTTTTTTTTTTTTTTTTTTTTTTTTTTTTTTTGACATCTGTAGATGTTTCCAGAAAGGGATTCCTGAATTGTAATTCCTGGAAGGTTTTACTCAAGTTTTCCTCTATGTATTTTATGGTTTCAGGTCTGATCTCTAAGTCTTTTATCCATTTTGAGTTGATTTTTGTACATGGTGTGAGGGAGTTGTCTTGGTTCATTTTTCTGCATGTCTTAGTCCAATTTTCCCAGCACCAATTATTGAAGAGGCTATCTTTGTTCCAAGGTAAGTTTTTCACTCCTTTGTCAAAGATCAGTTGACTATATATGTGTGGTTTTATTTCAGGGCACTCAATTCTGTTTCATTGGTCTGATTGTCTGTTTTGGTACCAGTACCATGCTATTTTAATTATTATGGCTTTGTAGTTTTTTTTTCTTCTGCAGTTTTGGAGCTGGGAGCTGAAAAGCATCTGGCTGGCTTTTGCATATCAATAAGTAGTCAGTGAAAATGCTAATAAACAGTTTGTATCTAGTTAAAGTTAAAGGTAATTGCTATTGTAAACTGCTTGGAGCCTGCTTCGTAGAGAGGAGCAGACCTGTATGTGTTAAAGTCAAAGTCAAAAAGTCAGCCAGGCATGGTGGCGCATGCCTGTAAGCTTCAGCCTATGAAGTGGCTGGGGCTACGGATAACGGTTCAAGTCCTGCTCGGGGCAACACAGCTAGACCTAGTCCTCAAAAATAGCTAGGTGCAGCGGCACATGCCTGTAATCCCAGCTACCTGGGAAGCTGAGGCTGGGGATGGCTTGAGACCGTGGTACCCCAAGCAATGTGAGCCAGTGGTTCCACGGGCAAAAATAGCAAGACCTAGTTTCAAGAAAAAACAGCAAAAAAACAACAAAGTCAAAAAGTCTCTTTCTCTTTTACCCTGTTTCACATGGATCATTCTTGAAAATTGACCATGTATTGGGACACAAGACCAGGATCAATAAATTCATGAAGAATGAAAGCATATCATCCATTTTTCTGAACATAAAGGTATCAAGCTAGAAAACAATCATGAAAAGAAGTACTGCAAACCTCCCATTTCATGGAGACTGAAGCCATTACTATTGGGAAAAAAGTGGATTAATGGGGAAATCAAGAAATAAAGAAATATTTAGAGATAACTGACAATGAGGATAAAACCTTCTAGAACATGAGATGCGGCAAAGGCAGTAATAAGAGAAATACATACCATTACAGTCCCACATCAATGAACAAGAAAATATCCAAAGAAACACTCTAACTTCACATCTGAGAGAACTAGAGAAAGAAAAACAGAAAAACCCAAAAAAACAAATAGAAGGAAGGAGATAATCAAAATTGAAGCAGAAATAACTGAAATAGAAACAAAAGAGATAATGCAAAACAAAAGGCTGGTTCTTTGAAAAGATAAAAAGTAGATAAACCTTTAACCAGGTTAAAAGAGAAGGGAGAAAACAGAAATAAATAGAATCATAAACAAATGAGGAACAGTTACAACAGAAAGCAGAAACCCAGAGGATAAGAACATCTAATTGCTAACAAGCTGAACAATCTTTATGAGATGGACAAATGTTTAGAAGTATGCATCCATCCAAAACTGGATAAAGAGAACTCCAGACTCCCAGCACCAAGCCCTAAGGCTTTGGGGCAGTAGAGCCCAGGCAGCACTAAACCCACAAAAGTCAGAAGCTGAAACCTGGGTGTGCATCCAATGGGGGTGACTGCTCATCATCTCCAGGGCAAACAGGGCCCAGGACAACTAGGAAACAAGGCAACCAGAACCAAAGGCAACCTCAACCAGAGCAAACAGAGCCCAGGGCTACCAGGACCCCAGTCAAACAGAACCCAGGGCAAACAGAACCTAGGGGAGCCAGGACCCAGGGGAACCAGAACCTAGGAGAACCAGGACCCAGGGAAAAACTACTGAATACATTCCATGAAGCAAACATATACATGACTACCAAAAATCAGAGATAACACACAAAAAAGGAAACTACAGGCCAATCTCCTTAATGAACACAGATGGAAAAATTCTTAACAAAATCCTAGCAAAAAGAATCCAACAATGTATAAGAGGGATTATTCACTGTGACCCAGTGGGATTCATCAAAGAGGCACAAGGATGGCTCAGCATCTGAAAATCAACCAACATAACCCATCACATCAACAAGGAGAAAACCAAAAACCATGTGATCATATCAATAGATGCAGAAAAAGCATTTGACAAAGCACAGCATCCATTCATGATGAAAGTCCTAGAAAAAATTGGAATATAATGAACATATCTCAACATAATGAAAGCTAGATATGAAAACACACAGCAAAAATCATCCTCAACAGGGAAAAACAGAAATAATTTCAACTAAGATCTGGAGTCAGGTAAGGGTGCCCACTCTCAACACTCTTTTTCAACATAGTACTGGAAGTTCTAGCTAGGGCAGTATGGCAAGAAAAATAATTCAAATAGGGAAAGTAGAAATAAGGTTAGTATTATATGTGGACGATATGATACTTTATGTATAGAATCCAAAAAAAAAAAAAAACCTACAGAAAAGCTAATTGAAACAATAGATCAATTCAGTAAGATAGCCAGTTACAAAACGTACACACAGCAATCAGTAACCTTCCTATATGCAAAGAATCAGTTAGAAGAAGAAGATATTAAAACACCACTCCATTTACCATCACACCAAACAAAATTAAATACTTGGTAAGTATCTTTTGCATGATGCCCTATTTACCCACAATACCTAGTTCTCCCATGATGCCATACTCTCCATGATGCACTTGTTTCCACAATCCCTGGCTTTCCCATGATGTACTTCTCTCCCCACAATTTCCTGCTTGTCCTTTGAGGCCCTTCATTTCCCACAATTCTCCACTTCTCTCAGGATGCCCTACTTTACCCACAGTTGCCTACTTCTCCCATGATGCATTTCTCGCCCCACAGTTCCATGCTACTCCCATGATGCCATCCTTTTCCCATAATGCCTTATTTCTCCATGGTTCCCACTGTCCCCACAATTTCATGCTTCTCCCATGATGCCCTTCTTTTCCCACAATGCCCCACTACCCCCATGGTGCTCCTCTCTTCCCACAATATCCTACCTCTCCCATGATGCCCTATTTACCCACAATACCCTCGTTCTTCCATGGTGCACTTTTCTCCCGACAATTCCATGCTTCTCCCATGATGCCCTTCTTTTTCCTTTAATGCCCTTCTCCCGTGGTGCCCTTCTCTTCCCACCATTCCCTGCTTCTCCCATCATACCCGAATCCCCACAATTCCCTACTTCTCCCATGATGCCCAGAGTACCCACAATTACCTACTTCTCCCATGATGCATGTCTCTCCCCACAATTCCATGCATCTCTCAGGATATCCTTCTTCGCCCATAATGCCCTACTTCTCCCTTGGTGTCCATCTCTTCCCACAATTCCCAGCTTTGCCTATGATGCTTGACTCCCCAAATACCCTACCTCTCGCATAATGCCCTATTTACCCACAATACACTAGTTGTCCCATGATGCACTTCTCTCTCCACAATTCCATGCTTCTCCCATGATGCCCTTCATGTCCTACTATTGCCTACTTCTCCCAGGATGCCCTATTTACCCACAAGAACCTACTTCTCCCTTGATGCACTTCATGCCCCACAATCCCATGCTTCCCATGATGCCCTTCTTTTCCCACAATTCCACACATTCCCCATGATGCTCCTCTCCTCCCACAATACCCTACCTCTCTATGATGTCATATTTACCCACATTACCCTAGTTCTCCCATGATGCACTTCTCTCCCCTAAACCATGCTTCTCCCATGATGCCTTTCTTCTCCCATAATGCCCATCTTTTCCTGTGCTGCCCGCCTCTTCCCACAATTCCCTGCCTCACCCATGATGCCCTTTTTTATCACCATTCCCTACTTCTCCCATGATGCCCTTTTTACCCACAATTCCCTACTTCTCCCATTGCCCTTCTCTCCCCACAATTCCACGCCTCACTTCTGTATACACAATTACATGTTTCTCCCAGCTTGTCCTGTTGCCGCAATTTCCACTCCCCTATTGCATGTCTACTTTCCCCACAATTCTATACTTCTCCCATGATGCTCTTCATGTCCCACAATTCCCTGCTCTTCCCAGGATGCCCTAGTTTACCCACAATCCCATTATCTCCCATGATGCAATTCTGTATCCACAATTCCATGTTTCTCCCAGCTTGCCCTTTTGTTGATGCAATCCCCTGCTCCCTTACAGCACTTCTCTCCCCACAATTCCATGCTTCTCCCATGAGGCCCTTCTTTCCCCATTATGCCCTTCTCCCGTGGTGCCCTTCTCTTCCCACAATTTCCTGCCTCTCCTCTCCCGTGGTACCCTTCTCTTCCCACAATTCCCTGCCTCTCCCATGATGCCCTATTTACCCACAATTCCCTACTTCACCCATGATGCACTTCGTTCCCCACTATTCCATGCTTCTCCCAAGATGCCCTTGTTTTCCCACAATGCCCCACTTTCCCCATGGTGCTCCTCTCCTCCCACAATACCCTACCTCTCCCATGATGCCTTATTTACCCAGAAGACCCTAGTTCTCCCATGATGTGGTTTTCTCCCCCAATTCTATGCTCGCCCATGATGCCCTTCACTTCCCATAATGCCCTTCTTCTCCAGTGGTACCCTGGTCTTCCCAGAATTACCTGCTTGTCTTACGATACCCAACTCCCCTCAATTCCCTAGTTCTCCCATGATGCCCTATTTACCCACACTTTCCTAATTCTTCATGATGCACTTCTCTCACCACAATTCCAATTCTCCCATAATGCCCTTCTTTTCCCACAACGCATTGTTTCCCCCATGGTGCTCCTCTCTTCCCACAATACCGCACATCTCCCATGATGCCTATTTACCTACACTTTCTTATTTATCCCATATATGCACTTCTCTCCCCACAATTCCATGCATCTCCCATGATGCCCTTATTTTCCCATAACGACCTTCCTCTCATGTGGAGACTTTTTCTTTTTGCAATTCCCTGCTTCGCCCATGATACCTGATTCCTCACAATTCCCTACTTCTCCCATGATGCCTATTTACCCACAATTCCCTACTTTTCCATGATGCACTTCTGAACCCACAATTACATGCTTCTCCCATGTTGTCCTTCATTTCCCACCATGCCCCATTATCCCCGTGGTGCTCCTCTCTTCCCACAATGCCCCATTTCCCCAATGGTGCTCCTGTCTTCCCACAATTCCCTACTTCTCCCACTATGCCATGTTTATCCACCATTCACTACTTCTCCAATGATGCACTTCTCCACACCTCCATGCATCTCCTATATTGCCCGTCATTTCCCAAAATGTCCCATTTCCCCCATGGTGTTCCTCTCTTCCCACAATACCCTACCTCTCCCATGATCCCATATTTACTCAGAATTCCCTACTTCTCCCATGGTGCCCTCCTTTACCCACAATGCCACCATTCCCTTCTCCCCCAATTCTGTGCTTCTCCCATGATGCGCTCCTCAGCACAGTCCCTTGTTTCTCCACGAGTCCCTCAAGAGGTACTATTTCCTGCTTTTAGTGACTGCAGTTGGTAACCACAATTGCCCAGTGCTCAAAGTTGGCCCAGCGTTCCAATGATGAACCTCTCCCATGATGCACTTCTTACCTCACAGTTCCATGCTACTCCCATGATGTCATCCTTATCCCATAATGCCCTACTTTGCCCTTGGTTCCCACTGTCCCCACAATTCCATGCTTCTCCCATGATGCCCTTCTTTTCCTACAATGCACCACTTCCCCCATGGTGCTCCTCTCTTCCCACAATATCCTACCTCTCCCATGATGCCCTATTTACCCTCAATACCCTATTTTCCCATGATGCACTTCTCTCCCCACAATTCCATGCTTCTCCCATGATGCTCTTCATTTCCCATAATGCCCTTCTTTCTCCAGGCTGCCCGTCTCTTCCCACAATTCCCTGCCTCTCCCATGATGCCCTATTTACCCTCAATACCCTATTTTCCCATGATGCACTTCTCCACATTCCATGCTTCTCCCATGATGCTCTTCGTTTCCCATAATGCCCATCTTTCTCCAGGCTGCCCGTCTCTTCCCACAATTCCCTGCCTCTCCCATGATGTGCTATTTACGCACCTTCCCTACTTCTCCCATGATGCAGTATTTGCCCACAATTCCCGATTTTTTCCATGATGCATTTCATGTCCCACAATTCCATGCTTCTCCCCAGATGCCCTCCTTTTCCTACAATGCCCCACTTTCCCCATGATGCTCCCCATTCCCACAATTCCCCACTTCTCCCAGTCTGCCCTATTTACCCACAATTCCCTACTTCTCCCATGATGCACTACTCTCCCCACAATCCCATGCTTCTCCCATGATGACTTTCATGTCCCACAATTCCCTACTTCTCCCAGGATGCCCATTTTACCCACAATTCCCTACTCCCATGATGCCCTATTTACCCACCATTCCCTACTTCTCTCATGATGCCCTATTTACATACAAATTCATACTTCTCCCATGATGCACTTCTCCCCCCACAATTCCATGCTTCTCCCATGATGCCCAATCTCCCAAACAATGCCACACTTCCCCCATGGTGCTCCTGTCTTCCCACAATACCCTACTTCCCCCATGATGCCCTATTTGCCCACAATACCCTAGATCTACCAAGATGCCCTCCCTCTCATCAACCACTCTTCTCCCATGATGCCCTTCTTTTCCCATAACTCCCATCTTCTCCCATGGTGCTCTTCTCTTCCCACCGTTCCCTGCTTCTCCCATGATACCCTCTGCTTCCACAATTCCCTGCTTCTTCCATGATGCCTTTCTCTCCCCACAATTCCCCACTTCTCCCAGGATGCCCTATTTACCCACAATTCCCTACTTCTCCCATGATGCACTTCTCTCCCCACAATTCCATGCTTCTCCCATGATGCCCTTCATGTCCCACAACTACCTGCTCTTCCCAGGATGCCCTAGTTTACCCACAATTCCATAATCTCCCATGATGTAATTCTGTATCCGCAATTCCATGCTTCTCCCAGAATGCCCTTCGTTGCTCACAGTTCCCTGTTTTTCATGATACCTTCTTTTCCCCCTGCACTACCCTATCTCACATGATTGTGTTGTGTAAAGAGCAGCGCTTAAAGGATCATGTAACTGCCCCAAACCAAGATGGTTATCTGAGTTTTGTCACAAGGTCTTGCCTCATGCTGGAATCACTGAGGAAGTAACCGTGTCAAAAAACATCTGTGTGAAAACTTCCCCAGCGCTGTCAACAATGTACAGAAGCCTCTTGAGATCTAGGGACGAGGTCCTTCCAGGAGATCTCCAGGAGATCACCGCTGTGTCGGTAACTCTCGGGTCGGACCTCCGCTCGAGCTGACAACTAAAAAGGCTTTTTGCTCTTGCATCTCCCGTGGTCTTGCGTCTAGTGTGAGTCTAAGAGGATTCCAACCGTAACGATGCTTCTTCACACTTATCCCTGGTTTTCCAGAGGAGCCTGACTTTCCCCATGCCCTGCTTCTCCCATGGCGTCTGGTGCATTATTCCCACAATTCCTTGATCGCCCGGGATCAATTTTCCTCAATGTCCAGATCTGTCCCTTGATGAGCTTCATCCTCACAATTCCCTGCACCACCCATGATGCATGGCTTCTATTCCCATCATTCCTTGCTTCTCCCTTTATTTGTGATGCCAGGGAGACCATCGGGATGTCTCCTCTGCTTTCCTGGCTTCTTTCCACGCACATGCTTCCTTCTAGCGCCACCCATGTTGCTCCGAATGAGACAGCTGTGTCTTTTTTGACTCCTGGAAACTATGTCACCGTGTACGTGGACCACAACTTTCTGATCCATTCGTCTACGTTTGGCATTTGGGTGGTTTCCATATCCCCGCTATTGTAAAGAGCCTTGCGAAGCAGATGTCATTTTGGATGACATGCAGGGCCTCAGAAACCAGCCTCCAGGTGCTCCCTGGAAGAGGAGGCAGGGCAGTCAGGACATTGTGATATCACAGACCCCCTAGGTGGGCGCTAGGCAGCAGGCGCAGCTACCGTGCGGGACCAGGTCAGAATGCAATGAGGCCCACACCTCCCAGGGCTGGTGGGACCCGGAAGGCACGTCCCAGATGACACGTGGTGCCATGGCTTCAAGCTTAAACTTGGTGAGGAAAGACAGCTGGACTGGCCCGGCAGGCCTGTGAGACGTGAGCCTGCGTGCCACGGGCGACGTGCTGCGCAGGTGGTGAGTCTGGAGGCCTGAGAGGCACAAGCCGGGGACCGCGGGCTGGTAGAGCCGGCCTCTCCCCCTCCCCCTCCCTCTCCCCGGTGCTTGGTGCTGGGGGACGGAGAGCGGCTCCGCTTATTCCTCTTACTTGTGGGAGCCAAAGCAGTCTCGGCCTTTACCCCAGGGGGTGGAGTCCTCAACCGGGAGAAATACGGCTTGAGATGCGCTGAGGCCAGCTTGGGGCTGGGTCGGCTTCTGGGCAGGGTGACCGAGTCATCCGATCCCTGTGTGCGTGACCAAGTCATCCGATCCGTGTCTGCAACGCTCTCACACAGCTGTCTCCTCCACTGTCTCTCCCAGGAGTCTCTGCCTGTCTCCTTCTCCGGCCCCTGAGTGTGAGGAAAGACACCTCGGTGTCTTTGACCGGACACCGTCCCCACCTTGCCTTTCCTGTCACTTGTTTCCTGACGAACCAAATCACTGATCCCTGCCAACTCCTCTGTTCCAGCTGCTGCAGGCCCCATTGAGTGCATTGAATTCTGCTGAGAACGTGTTTTCAGTTTGTCTTCTGTTTTCAGTTGTATCCTCCGTACCCCTCATCTACGTGAGATGGTCTGTACATCCGCTTTTTGTTTCTGTTTGGTTTGTTTCCGACAGCGTGATCTCTTCTTGCTCCATCCATGATGCCGCGAATGTCACCAGGTTGCCGTTTCGAAGATGAATAATATTCCGTTGCGTCCAAAGACCTCAACTTTCCGATCCAGCATCTGTTTCCTTTGTGCCAGGAAGCCTTCCCTTGACAGGCATGCGATTTCCCACAGGACGCAAATCGTCTTCCATGCGGAAGGACGGAAGGGGCAAAGTCAGGCTCCATGGCAAAAATCCATGACTCTCCCCATCCCCTACTTCTCCCAGGATGGACTGTTTAGCCCCACAATTCCTTACTTCTCACATGATGCCATTCTTTTCCCAAAATGCCCAGCTTCTCCCTTGGTGCCCTCGTGTCCCCACATTCCATGCTTCTCCCATGATGCCATTCTTTTCCCAAAATGCCCCACTTACCCATGGTGCTCCTCTTTTCCTACAATACCTTACTTCTCCATTGATGCCCTATTTACCCACAACACCCTAGTTCTCCCATGATGCCTTTCTCTACCCAAAATACCATGCTTCTCCCATGATGCCCTTCTTTTCCCATAATGCTCTTCTCCCATGGTGCACTTCTCTTCCAACAATTCCCTACTTCTCCCATGATGCCTTATTTACCCACCAATCCCTACTTTACCCATTATGAACTTCTCTCCCCACAATTTCATTCTTCTCCGATGATCCCCTTCTTTATCCACAATGCCCCATTTCCCCCAAGGTGCTCCTCTCTTTTCTAAATACACTACGTCTCCCGTGAAGCCCTATTTACTGACAATACCCTAGTTTTCCCATGATGCCATTCTCTACCCAAAATACCATGCTTCTCCCATGATGCCCTTCTGTTCCCACAATGTACCACTTACCCCATGGTACTCCTCTCTTCGCACCATTCCCTGCTTCTCCCATGATGCCGTATTTACCCACCATTCACTAATTCTCCTATCATGCACTTCACACCCCATAATTCCCTGCTTCTCCCATGATGTCCTTCTTTTCCCGTGGTGCCCTTCTCTTCCCACAATTCCCTGCTTCTCCCATGATGTCCATGTTACCCAGAATTCCATAATTCTCCCATGATGCTCTCCTCTCCCAAATCCATGCTTGTCATGATGCCCTCATTTCCCACAATACCCTACTTCTCCCAGGATGCATTTCTCTCCCCACAATTCCATGCTTCTTCCATGATGACCTTCATGTCCCACAATTCTCTTGATGACCTATGAACTTCTCCCTTGATGACCTATGTACTTCTCCCTTGATGACCTATGAATCCACATTTCCCTACTTCTCCCAGGATGCACGTCTCGCCCCACAATTCCATGCTTCTCCCATGATACCCTTCATGTGCCACAATTCCCTACTTCTCCCATGATGCCTATGTACCCACAATTCCATACTCCTCCTATGATGCACTCGTCTTCCCACAAATCTATGCTTCTCCTATTATGTCCTTCCTTTCCCATAATGCACTACTTCATCCTTGGTGCCATTCTCTTCCCACAATCCCCAGCTTTGTCCATGATGCCTGACTCCCCACAATACCCTTCTTTTCCCATGATGTCTATTTACCCAAAATTCCTTACTTTACACATGTTGCACTTTTCTCCCTACAATTCCATGCTTCTC
>PVHY01010448.1:37635-52108 GCA_004024945.1 Uropsilus gracilis
TCGTTGCCCAGGGTACCACAGACTCAAGCAATCCCCAGCCTCAGCTTCCCAGGTAGCTGGGATTACAGGCATGCGCCACCATACCCAGCTATTTTTTGGAACTAGGTCTCACTATACGGGCCCCAGGCGGGACTTGAACCGCGATCCCTAGCCCCTGCCGCTTCTTAGGCTGAAGCTTACAAGCACGAGCCACCGTGCCTGGCCTCAATTCCATGCTTCTCCCATGATGCCCTTCATGTCCCACATTTCCCTACTTCTACCATGATGTGGTCCTATCCCAATTCCATGCTTCTGTCATGATGCCCTTCATGTCCCACAATACCTTACTTCTCCCAGGATGCATTTCTCTCTCTACAATTCCATGCTTCTCCCATGATGCCCTTCATGTCCACAATTCCCTACTTCTCCCTTGATGACCTATGAACCCACATTTCCCTACTTCTCCCAGGAATCACTTCTCTCCTCACAATTCCATGCTTCTCCCTTGGTGCCCTTCTCTTCCCATAATTCCCAGCTTCACCCATGATGCCCTATTTACTCACAATACTATAGTTCTCTCATGGCATGGTGCCATCCTCTCACCACAATTCCATGCTTCTCCCATGATTCCTTTCTTTCCCATAATTCCCTTCTACTGTGGTGTCCTCTTCCACAGTTATCTGCTTCTCCCATGATGCCCTCTTTCAACAATTCCCTGCTTCCATGATGCCATATTTTCCCACAATCCCCTGTTATCCCATAATGCACTTTTCACCCCACAGTTCCATGCTTCTACCATGAAGTCATACTTTTTCCACAATTCCCTACTTCTCCCAGGATGCACTTCACACACCACAGTTCCATGCTTTTCCCATGATGCTCTTTCTTTTCAAATTGCCCTACTTCTCCAGTGGTGCCCTTCTATTTCCACAATTCCCTGCTTCTCCCATGATACACTTCTCTCCCCACAATTCTCTGCTTGCCTATGAAGCCCTTCATTTCCCACAATTCCCCACTTCTCCCAGCTCCCTACTTTACCCACAATTCCCTATTTCTCCCATGATGCACTTCTCGCCCCACAGTTCCTTGCTAATCCCATGATGCCATTCTTTTCCAATAATGCCCTAACTCTCCCTTGGTTATCTTTTGTCCCAACAATTCCATGATTCTCCCTTGATGCCCTTCTTCCCAATGCCTCACTTCCCCATGATGCCCCTCTCCTCCCAGAATACCCTACCTCTCCCATGATGCCCTATTTATCTAAAATACACTAGTTTTCCCATGATGCACTTCTCTCCCCACAATTCCATGCTTCTCCCCTGATACCCTTCTATTCCCATAATGCCCTTCTTCTCCCATGGTGCCCTTCTCTTCCCACAATTCCCTTCCTCTCCCAATATGCCCTATTAGCCCACCATTCCCTATTTCTCCCATGATGCCATATTTACCCACCATTCCCTACTTCTCCCATGATGCATTTCTCTCCCCACATTTCCAAGCTTCTCCCAAGATGCCCTTCTTTTTCCACAATGCCCCACTTTTCCCATGATGCTCCTCTACTCCCACAATACCCTATCTCTCCCATGATGCCCTATTTACCATAATACACTCATTCTCCCGTGGTGCCCTTCTCTCCCCACAATTCCATGCTTCTCCCATGATATCCCACTCTTCATGTCCCACAATTCCCTGTTCTTCCCAGGATACCCTAGTTTACCCACAATTCCATTATCTTCCATGATGCAATTCTGTATCCACAATTCCATGTTTCTCCCAGCCTGCTCTTCCATTGCTGCAATCCCCTGCTCCCCCATTGCACTTCTTCTCTCTCCACAATTTCATGCTTCTGCTATGATGCCCTCATGTCCCACTATTCCCTACTTCTCCCAGGATACCCTATTTGCCCACAATTCCCTAATTCCCCCATGATGCCCTTCTTTACCCACAATGTCCCACTACCCCCATGGTGCTGATATCCTCCCAAAATGCCCTACCTCTCCCATGATGCCCTATTTGCCCACAAACCCAGTTCTCCCATGATGCCATTCTCTTTCTGCAATTCCATGCTTCTCCCATGAGGCCCTTCAGTTCCCACAATTCCTTCTTTCTCCCTGGATGTCCTATTTACCCACCATTCCCTACTTCTCCAAGGATGCCTTACCTACCATTCCCTACTTATCCCATGATGCACTTCATGTCCCACAATGTCATGCTTCTCCCATAATGCCCTATTTACCCACAATACATTAGTCCTCCCATGATGCCCTTCTATCCCCACAATTCCATCCTTCTCCCAAGATGCCCTTTTCCCATCATTCCTATCTTCTCCCATGATGCCATTTTTTCCAACAATTCCCTATTCTCCCATGATGCACTTCTCACCCCACAGTTCCATGCTTCTACCATGTTGCCCTACTTTTCACACAATTCCCTACATCTCCCATGATGCTCTTCTTGTCCCAATGTTCCATGCTTTTCCCATGATGCCCATCTTTTCCCATTATGCCTTACTTTACCCATGGTGCCCTTCCATTTCCACAATTCCATGCCTCTCCCATGATATCCGACTACCCACAGTTCTCCCATTATGCCCTATTTACACACAAATCCATACTTTTCCCATGATTCACTTCTCTCCCCACTATTCAATGCCTCTCGGATGATGCCCTTTCCCATAATGCCCTACTTCTCCCTTGGCGCACTTCTATTCCCATAATTCCCAGATTTGCCCATGATGCCCTATATATACAAAATTCCTTACTTCACCCATGATGTACTTCTTTCCCCACAATTCCCTGTTTCTCCCATGGTGCTCGACTATCATCAATGCCATACGTTCCCATGGTGCCCTAGTTCCCACAATCCCTGGCTTTCCCAGGATGCACTTCTCTCCTCACAATTCCCTGCTTCTCCCTTGAGGCCCTTCATTTCCCACAATTCCCCACTTTTCCCATGTTGCCCTAATTTACCCCCATTCTACGCTTCTCCCATCATGCCCTACTTTATGCACAATTGCCTACTTCTCCCATGATCCACTTCTCATCCCACAGTTCCATGCTTCTCCCATGATGCCTTTTATTTTCCATAATACCCTACTCCCTTGGTGGCCTGTCCCCACAATTGCATGTTTCTCCCATGATGCACTTCTTTCCCCACAATGCCCCACTTCTCCCATGGTGCACTCTTCACAAAATACCCTACGTCACCTTTGATGCCTTATTTACCCAACATCAACCTAGTTTTCCCATGATGCCATTCTTTACCGACAATTTCATGCTTCTCCCATAATGCTCTTCTTTTCACAGATGCCCTTCTTCTCCCATGTTGCCCTTCCATTTCTGCAATTCCCTGCTTCTCCCATGATACCTGACTCCCTACAGTTCCCTATTTTTCCCATGATGCCCTATTTACATACAAATCTACAAATCTCCCATGATGCACTACTCTCCCCACATTCCATGCTTCTCCCATGATGCCATTCTTTTCCGGCAAGTCTCTTCTTCTCCCATGATGCCCTATTTACCCACCATTCCCCACTTCTCCCATGATACACTACTCTCCCCACAATTCAATGCTTCTCCCATGTTGCCCTTCTTTTCCCATAATGTCCTTCTTGTCCATGGTGCCCATCTTCCCATAATTCTCAGCTTCACCCTTGATGCCTTATTTACCCATAAACCTTATATCTCCGATGATGCCATTCTCTCCCCACAAAACCTTGCATATCACATGATGCCCTTCTTATCCCACAATGCCTTTTTTCTCCAGGGGTGCCATTCTCTTCCCACAATTCCCTGCTTTTCCCATCATATCCGACTCCTCAGAATTCCCTACTCTCCCAGGATGCCCTATATACCCACTATTCCTTATTCTCCCAATATGTGCTTCTCTCCCCACAATTCCATGCTTCTCCCATGATGCCCTTCATGTCCCACAATTACCTACTTCTCCCAGGATGCACTTCTCTCCCCACAATCCCATGCTTCTCCCATTATGCCCTTCATTTCCCAAAAATTCCTGCTTCTCCCATGATGACCTATTAACCTCAATTACCTACTTTTCCCATGATGCCGTTTACTCACCACACCATTCACTAATTCTCCCATGAAGCACTTCTCCCCCCACACTTCCATGCTTCTCCCATGATGCCCTTCATTTCCCACAATGCCCCATTTCCCCATGTGCTCTTCTCTTCCCACAATATACTTCTTCTCCCATGATACCATATTTACTCACAATTTCCTACTTCTCCCATGATGCCCTGTTTACCCCCATCCACTACTTTTCCCATGATGCACTTCTTCCCACAATTCCATGCTTCTTCCATGATGACCTTCATTTCCCACAATGCCCCATTACCCCCATGGTTCTCCTCTCTTCCCACAATGCCCCACTTCCCCAATGTTGCTCCTGTCTTCCTACAATTCCCTACTTCTTCCATGATGCACTTCTCCCCCCCACACTTCCATGCTTCTCCATGATGCCCTTTCTTTCCCACAATGCCTCATTTCCCCCATGGTGTTGTGATAATTAAGTAGAGATTACTTCTCATGCAATTATTTGCATTAACCATTAATTTAATACAATTAATGAATCACCATTAATTGAATTGTTTATGATTATTAATTGAAGTGATTGAACCAATAATGCAACCACTCATCAAAAATGCACACTGACTTCAGGAAATGATGTGATAATTCAATAGATTACCTCTCATGTAATTAATAACATTAATCATTACTTTAATTCAATTAATAAATCACCATTGTTGAATTGTTTATTATTCGAAGAAATTGAACCAATAATGCAACCATTCATCATAAATAAATACTGACATCAGGAATTGTGATAATTAAGTAGAATTTACCTCTCATGTACTTAGTTACATTGACCATTATTTTAATACAATTAATGAATCGCTATTATTAAATTGTTTATTTATGATTATTAATTGAGGTAATTGAACCAATAGTGCAAGCAGTCATCATAAATAATGATTTCAGGAAATGTGATAAGTATAGATTAGTTCTCATGTAATTAATTACATTGAGCATTTTTAATTTAATTACTAAAACAGTGATTGAATTGATTATTTATGATTATTAATGAAATGAATTGACAATATTTTAATGATTCATCATTCTTAAATTACCACAGGAAGTAATGTTGTGGTAATTAAGTAATGATTACTACCCATGTAATTAATTAATCATTATTTTAATTCAATCAATGGATCGCCATTAACTGAGTTGTTTATTTATGATTATTAATAGAGGTAACTGAATCAATAATGCAACCATTTATTATAAATAAATACTGACTTCAGGAAATGTGATAGAGATTACTTCTCATGTAGTTAATTTTATTTACCATTATTTTAATACCATCAATGACTCACCATTAATTGAGTTGCTCATTTATGATTAATGATTGAAGTAATTGAACCAATAATGCAACCTTTCATCATAAACAACACTGACTTCAGGAATTGTGTGATAATTAAGTAGAGATTACTTCTCATGTACTTAATTACATCAACAATTTTTTAATGCAATTAGTGAATCACCATTAATGGATTTGTGTATTTATGATTATTAATTGAAGTAACTGAATCAATAGTACAGCCATTCCTCATGAATAAACACTGACTTCAGGATATTTGATAATTAGGTAGATATTCTTATTAATTAATTATATTAACCATTATAATTCAATTAAGGCATTAGTGACATAATGGAATATGATTATTAATTGAAGTCATTCATCCAATAATGCAACCATTCATCATAAATAAACACTGACTTCAGGATATGTGATAATTAGGTAGAGATTACTTATCATGTAGTTAATTATATTAACTATTTAATTTAATTAAATTAACTAATTGACTATTTATATTAACCATTATTTTAATTCAATTAATAAAGCATTAGAGATTGAATTGATTATTTATGATTATTAATTGAAATAACTGAACCAATAATGCAACCATTCATCACAAATAAATAATGACCTCAGGAAATGTGATAATTAGAGAATACTTCTCATGTAATTAATTACATTAAATACTTTAAATTCAATTAATGTTTAGCCATTAATAAAATTGTGTATTTATGATTATTAATTGAAGCAATTGAACCAATAATGCAACCATTCATCATAAATAAATACTGACTTCAGGAAATGTTGTGATAATTAAGTAGAGATTACTTCTCATGTAATTAATTATATTACCATTATTTTAATACAATTTGTGAATCACCATTATTTGAATTGCTTTTTATGATTATTAACTTTAGTAATTGAACCAATAATGCAATCATTCATCGCATATAAAACTGACTTCAGGAAATGTTGTGATAATTAGGTAGAGATTACTTGTTATGTAGATTATTACATTAACCATTATTTTATTTCAATTAATGAAGCTTTAGAGATTGAATTGATTATTTATGATTATTAATTGATGTAATTGAACCAATAATGCAACCATTCATCATAAATAAATACCGACTTCAAAATGTGATAATTAAGTAGAGATTACATCTCATGTGGTTAATTACATTAACCATTATTTTAATACACTCAATGAATAGCATTAATTGAATTGCTTATGATTATCAGTTGAAGTAATTGAACCAATAGTGCAACCATTCATCATAAATAAATACTGACTGCAGTATTTTGTGATAATTAACTAGAGATTATTCTCATGTAGTTAATTATATTAACCATTATTTTAATATATTAATGAATCACCATTAATTGAATTCTTTAATTATGATTATTAATTGAAGTAATTGAACAAATAATGCAACTATTCATCATGAATAAATGCTGACTTCAGGAAATAATGTGATAATTCAGCAGAGATTATTTCTCATGTAGTTAATTGCATTAACCATTTTCAAATTCAATTAATAAAACATTAGTGAATGAATTGATTAATTATGATTTTTTTGGAAGAAATTGAAGCAATAATGCAGTCACATGTCATAAACAAACACTGACTTCAGGAAATGATGTGACAACTAGGTAGAGAGTACTTATCATGTAGTTAAATACATTAACCATTTTAATACAATCAATGAATCACCATTAATTGAATTGTTTATTTATGATTATCAATTGATGTAATTGAACCAAAAATGCAACCAAGCATCATAAATAAATACTGAGTTCAGGAAATGTTGTGGTAATTAAAGTAGAGATTACTTCTCATGTAGTTAATTACATTAACCATTTTTTTCAATAAATTAATGAATCACAATTAGTGGAATTGTTTATGATTATTAATTGAAGAAATTGAACCAACAATGCAACCATTCATCATAAGTAAGTACTGACTTCAGGAAATGATGTGATAACTAAGTAGAGATTACTTCTCATGTATTTAATTGCATTAACCATTATTTTAATACAATGACTCACCATTAATTGAATTGATTATTTATGATTATTAATTGAAGTAATTGAACCAATAATGCCACCATTCTTCGTGAATAAATACTGACTGCAGGAAATGTTATGAATATTAAGTAGAGATTACTCTCATGGTTAGGTCATGAACCATTATTTTAATACAATCAATGAATCACCATTATTTGAATTGTTTATTTATGATAATTAATTGAAGAAATTGAACGTATAATGCAACCATTCATCATAAATAGATACTGACTTCAGGAAATGTTGTGATAATTTAGTAGAGATTACTTTACATGTAGTTAATTATATTACCCATTTTAAAACTTGAATTAATAAAGCATTAGTGATTGAATTGATTATTTATGATTATTAATGAAATGAATTGACAATAATTTAGTGATATATCATTTTTAAATGACTACAGGAAAATTTCTCTTCTAATTAGAGATGACTTCCCATGTAATTAATTATATTAATCGTTATTTTAATTCATTTAATACATCACCACTAATTGAATATTTTATGGTTATTGATTGAATTAACTGAACCAATAATTCAATGATTCATTATAATTAAATGATGTTGTGATAATTAAGTAGAGATAAATTCTCATTTAATTAATTAAATAACAAATCAGTATTAAGTTGATTGCCGTTTGGAGGATGAATAATATTCCGTTGCGTCCAAAGACCTCAACTTTCCGATCCAGCATCCGTTTCCTTTGTGCCAGGAAGCCTTCCTTTGACGGGCATGCGATTTCCCACAGGACGCAAATCGTCTTCCACGCGGAAGGAGGGAAGGGGCAAAGTCAGGCTCCATGGCAAAAATCCATGACTCTCCCCATCCCCTACTTCTCCCAGGATGGACTGTTTAGCCCCATAATTCCTTACTTCTCCCATGTTGCCATTCTTTCTGCAAAATGCCCAGCGTCTCCCTTGGTGCCCTTGTCTCCCCACAACTCCATGCTTCTCCCATGATGCCATTCTTTCCCAAAATGCCCCACTTTCCCCATGGTGCTCCTCTCTTCTAACAATACCTTACTTCTCCATTGATGCCCTATTTACCCACAATACCCTAGTTCTCCCATGATACCTTTCTTTACCCACAATTTGATGCTTCTCCATAATGTCCTTTTTTACTCACAATGGCCCAATTCACCCAAGGTGCACCTCTCTTCCCAAAATACGCTACCTCTCCCATGAAGCCTTATGTACCCACCATTCCCTACTTCTCCCATGATGCCTTTCTCTACCCACAATCCCATGCTTCTCCACGATACTCTTCTTTTCCCATAATGCCCTTCTCCCATTGTGCACTTCTCTTCCAACAATTCCCTACATCTCCCATGATCCTGTATTTACTCACCATTCCCTACTTCTCCCATGATGTCCTGTTTTGCCACCATCCACTATTCCCATGATGTACTTCTCCCCCCACAATTCCATGCTTCTACCAAGATGCCCTTCATTTCCCACAATGCCCCAATTCTCCAATGGTGCTCCTCTCTTCCCACAATCCCTATCTCTTTCATGATGCCCTATTTACCCACAATACCTAGTTCTCCCATGATGCACTTCTCGCCCGACAGTTCCTGCTTTTCCCATAATGCACTTCTGTCCCCGCAATTCCATATTTCTTCCATGATGTCCTTCTTTTCGCACAATGCCCCACTTCCCAAAATATTCTACCTCTCCCATGACGCCCTATTTACCCACAATACCCTCATTCTTCCGTGCTTCTCCCATGATGCCCTTCTATTCCCATAATGCCCTTTTTATCTCGTGGTGCCCTTCTCTTCCCACCCTTCCCTGCTTTTCCTATCATACCCGAATCCCCACAATTCCCTACTTCTCCCATGATGCCCAGAGTACCCACAATTACCTACTTCTCCCATGATGCATGTCTCTCCCCACAATTCTGTGCATCTCCCAGGATATCCTTCTTCGCCCATAATGCCCTACTTCTCCCTTGGTGTCCATCTCTTCCCACAATTCCCAGCTTTGCCTATGATGCTTGACTCCCCAAATACCCTACTCTCGCATAATGCCCTATTTACCCACAATACACTAGTTGTCCCATGATGCACTTCTCTCTCCACAATTCCATGCTTCTCCCATGATGCCCTTCATGTCCCACTATTGCCTACTTCTCCCAGGATGCCCTATTTACCCACAAGCGCCTACTTCTCCCTTGATGCACTTCATGCCCCACAATTCCATGCTTCTCCCATGATGCCCTTCTTTTCCCACAATTCCACACTTTCCCCATGATGCTCCTCTCCTCCCACAATACCCTACCTACCCATCATCCCCATGATGCCCTACCTACCCAGAATACCCTAGGTCTCCCATGATGAGTCTTCTCCCCACAATTCCATTCCTACTTACCCACAATACCCTAGTTCTCCCATGATGCACTTCTCTCCTCACAAACCATGCTTCTCCCATGATGCTCTTCTTCTCCCATAATGTCCTTCCTTTCCTGTGCTTCCCTCCTCTTCCCACAATTCCCTGCCTCACCCATGATGCCCTATTTTACCACCATTTCCTATTTCTCCCATGATGCCCTAACCCCACAATTCCATGCCTCAACTCTGTATACACAATTCCATGTTTCTCCCAGCTTGTCATTCTGTTGCCGCAATCCCTTGCTGCCCTATTGCACTTCTTCTCTATCCCACAATTCCATGCTATTCCCATGATGCTGTTCATTTTCGACAATTCCCTGCTCTTAGCAAAATGCCCTAGTTTACCCATAACTCCATAATCTCCTATTATGCGACTGTATACGCAATTCCATGTTTCTCCCAGCTTGTATTTCCGCAACTACAATCCCCTGCTACCCTATTGAACTTCTTCTCTCCCCACAATTCTATGCATCTCCCATGATGCTCTTCATGTCCCATGATTTTCTGCTCTTCCCAGGATGCCCTAGTTTACCCACAATCCCATTATCTCCATGATGCAACTCTGTGTCCACAATTCCATGTTTCTCCCAGCTTGCCCTTTCGTTGATGCAATTTCCTGGTCCCCTATAACACTTCTCTCCCCACAATTCCATGCTTCTCCCATGATGCCCTTCTTTTCCCATAATGCCCTTGTTCTCCCATGATGCCCTTCTTTTCCCACAATACCCCATGTTAACCATTATGCACCTCTTCTCCCACAATACCTCTCCCATGATACCCTATTTACCCACAATCCCATAGTTCTCCATGAACACTTCTCTCCCCATGCTTCTCCCATGGTGTCCTCCTTTCCCATAATGCACTTCTTCTCCCATGGTGTCCTTCCCTTCCCACAATTCCCTGTCACCCACAATTCCCTACTTCACTCATGATGCACTTCTCTCCCCACTATTCCGTGCTTCTCAAGATGCCCTTGTTTTCCCACAGTGCTCCACTGTCCCCATGATGCTCCTCTCCTCCCACAGTACCCTACCTCTCCCATGATGCCCTATTTACCCAGAATACCCTAGGTCTTCCATGATGGGTTTTCTCCCCACTATTCCATGCTTCTCCCAAGATGCCCTTCATCCCACTATTTCCTACTTCTCCCAGGATGCCCTATTTACACACTATCCCCTACTTCTCCCATGATGCACTTCTCTCCCCACACGTCCATGCTTCTCCCATGATGCCCTTTTCCCATAATGTCCTTGTTCTCCCATGATGCCCTTCTTTTCTCACAATACCCCACGTTCACCATTATACACCTCTTCTGCCACAATACCCTACCTCTCCCATGATACCCTATTTACCCACAATACCATAGTTCTCCCATGATGCACTTCTCTCCCCACAAATCCATGCTTCTCCCATGATGCCCTTCTTTTCCATAATGCCCTTCATCTACCATGGTGACCTTCTCTTCCCACAATTCCCTGCCTTTCTATTGATGTTCTATTTACCCACAATTCTCTACTTCACCCATGATGCACTTCTTTCCCCACTATTCCATGCTTCTCCCAAGATGCCCTTGTTTTCCCATAATGCCCCACTTTCCCCATCATGCTCCTCTCCCCACAATATCCTACCTCTCCCATGATGCCCTATTTACCACATTATCCTAGTTTTCCCACGATACACTTCTCTCCCCACAATTCCATGCCTCTCCCATGATACCCTTCTTTTCCAATAATGCCCTTCTTCTCCCATGGTGCCCTTCTCTTATTGCAATTTTCTGCCTCTCCCATGATGCCCTATTTCGCACATTTCCTACTTCTCCCATGAAGCCCTTCATTTCCCACAATTCCCCACTTCTACCATGATGCCCTATATACCCCCATTCCCCACTTCTCCCAGGATGCCCTACTTTACCCACAATTCCCTACTTCTCCAATGCTGCACTTCTCACCCCACTGTTCCATGCTTCTCCTATGATGCCAAACTTTCCCCATAATGCACTACTTCTCCCTTTTCACACACATGCTTCCTTCTAGCGCCACCCATGTTGCTCCGTATGAGACAACTGTGTCATTTTGACTCCTGGAAACTAGGTCACCATGTACATAGACCACAACGTTTTGATCCATTCGTCTGTTTGGGCATTTGGATGGTTTCCATATTCCCGCTATTATCAAAAGAGCCTTGCGATGCAGGTGTCATTTTGGTTGAGAGTTTTTCTAACCTTTGGGTAGATTCCTAGCAGCGGGATGGCTGGATCGAATGGCAGCTCCATGGTTGGTAGTCGAGTGTGTCCACACAGCTCTCCGCAGTGGCTGGACCAGTTTGCATTCCTACCGGCCATGTCGGCATGTTCCTTCCACGCCAAACCATTTTTCACGTCTGCATAGTATTCTACCTTTTACCTATATCAGGACTTTCTGATGGTTTGGTCTGTTTGGGGGCATTTGCAGAGTTTTCATCTCCTGGCTGCTGTCTATAGTGCGGCCATAAACACCCGAGAACAGGTGTCCTTTTTAAGGGCTGTTTTGGTGTCCTTTGTGTAGATGCCCTCTCTTCAGCCTTTGGTTTGGGGGCAGCAGCACCGAGCAGATGTGCTGGTGTCAGTCACTCGCGTTGGGTAAAGAAGGCTCTACCTTCGTTCTGCTGGAGTATAGCCACCGAGTGGGAGAAAAGGGGTGGGGCTGAGGCCAGTTTAGGGCTAGGCCAGCTGCTGGGCAGGGTGGACCAGTCAGCCCTGAGCGGGTCTGCAGATCTCTCAGCCGCTTGTCTCCCCCATGTGTCTCTCCTGAGATCTCTGCATGTTTCTTCGAGTCCCTGAGTGCCAGTTGAATACCAGAGAAGGACAATTCAAAATTTTGTCTTATATAGCGGCCCTCCCAACCCCTTTCCTCCCACCCCCATGCATGGAGTTTACAATTTTGCTGGCAGCTATTTCAAATGTGATTTGTCTCATGGTTAGCCCTTTGTCTCTCATAGACTGAGATCATCCCATACTCTCTCTGTCTGACAGATCTCACGGACTGAATCAGCCTTTTAGATCCATCCATGCTACTGCCAATGCCATAAGATTGTCTGTTTTGATTGATGAAAAAGAATCCAGAAATAATATGCCGCAACAATGGAGCACAACTTTCTGACGCATTCGTCTGTTTGGGGTATTTGGGTCTTCACAATAGTGTGACATCCAAGGCTTTGATCCATCTTGATCTGATTTTAGTATACGGTGTGAGGGAATTGCTTTGCTTCATCATGTTGCATGTCTTGTCCAATTTCGCCAGCACCGTTTATTGAAGAGCTAACCTTATTCGAGTGTCCGTTGGAGCCCCTTGGTCAAACAGCAGTTACCATGTGTGAGCGGCTTTGTTTCCTGGTGCTCATTTCTGCTGCATCGGTCTGATTTTCAGATGTTGTTCCCGTACCATGCTGGGCCTTTTTTAATGGCTTTGTGGTAGAGTTTGAGCTTCGGGACTGTATTATGTTGGTTCTTTCTTTCCTTGATCAGGAGGGTGTTGCATATTGGGATCTTTAGTTATTCCATTCGAATTTCAGGAAATGCCACGGAAATTTTTATCAGCCTTGTATTGAATGTGGACATTGCTTTTGGTAGGATCCCCCCTTTGATAGCGTTGATTCCTGCGAGCCATGAGTGGTGTATGTTGAGTTTCAGAGTTGAAGCCGTCTGTGACAGGGACCAGCAGCCAACTCCCCATGCGTCTCTCCTCCGCGTGTCTTCTCCATGTTCCCTTTTTACAATGTATATGTCCTGTTGCGGGCACTGGGGAGGCCACGTCCTTTGGAACATCAGAGCCCAGCTCAAAGGACCCCTCCTGCAGGGAGCTGCAGCCAGTCCCGGGAGTGGGGAACCCAAACGCCCAGCCTCCAACCCTGGGCACCAAGCCCCTGATCTTAGGGTGCACTGGGGCATTTGCCTTGACCTGCTTAGAGGTCTGACCCCACTCCCGCAGGGCCCACCACGGATCCCGTCCCCTCCCCTGGCTTCCAGAGAAGGATCTCAGTGTGGCAACAGGTCGTCTTCCTGTCCCCGACCACGGGTCCCTTCTGCCCCCTGGTTTTGGACTTGGTGCGTTCCCCGGCAGAGCAGGCAGCACACTCAGATCTCAGGGGGGCCCGGGAAGGACGCAGGGCACTCCCACTGCCCTCCTGCAGCCGGGACCCCCTATGGGCAGTGCTATTTATTGAGATTTTATGGGTGAGCCTACCCCTCTGGGTATCATAAACAGAGTTGATATAGGTCTACACTGCATTAACAATCCATGTGATAAGAGCTAGCAAGCAGCACCGTGAGAAGGATAGGGGGAGCAAACTCCCTGGTGCCGTTTAGGATTGCAGATCTTAAGAAGGACGTGCAAAAATGTGAGAATGGCTTTCACTGAAATTTTTTTCAAGAAAGGAAAAGAAGGAAAATCGGCTTCGTTTGTTTGTTTGTTTCTGTTTATTGCAATGTGATCCTTCACAGGGCTGTTTCCTGGAAGGCTGGAAACAAAACCAGAAAGTATAAAGATTGGTTGGAAACAAAGGAGAGGAGCGGCCATTTTCGGTTTAGCCTACTTGGGGTCAGCATGCTGGAGAGAAGGGCAGTGTGGTCCAGGCCACGTGTCCGAGGCAGGCTAGCCCGGCCATGGGCCCGAGCCTGCGGCC
>PVHY01010449.1:0-23526 GCA_004024945.1 Uropsilus gracilis
TTTTTTGTATTGTTCTTCTTATGGTTTTGATCTTGAGGTCTCCTGAAAAATTTCTTGGAGTGGGGGTTTAGTGGTAGCAAATTTCTGGAGACTTTGCTTGTTGGAGAAGTTTCTATTCTTTCCTTCATAGAGGAAGGATAGCTTTGTTTGGTAGAGTATTCTTGACTGGCACTGTTTTTCTTGGAGTTTTTTGTAGATATGACTTCATTCTCTCCTTGCCTGGAGTGTCTCTTCAGAAAAATCTGAGGTCAGCGTAATGGATTTTCCTTTGTAGGTTATCTGTTTCTTTTCTCTGGCCATTCTCATTATTTTTTTCCTTATTTTGGGTTCTTGGAAGTCTTACGATGATGTGTTTCGCTGTGACTTTTCTTTCATTAAAGTAGTTTGGTGTCCTTTTGGCTTCCTGTATGTCTATTTTCATTTCTTTCTTCAAATTTGGAAAGTTCTCTAATAGTATATTGAAAAGCCTTTCAGTTCCCATGACTCTCTCCTCTCCTTCTGGGATTCCTATTATTCTTATGTTTCTTTTCTTTAAGGAACATGACGTATCTCTGAGCTTTTCTTCAGCCTTCTTAGTTTTTCTCTCTCTTTTTCTTTCTTTGTCCTCTCTATTTCCGTATCCTCAAGTGTGCTGATTCGTTCTTCTATTTCATCTAATCTGCTTCCATGGCTTTTCTGTGCATTTTTGAGCTCATCTGTTTCAACCCTTAAATCTTGAGTCTCTTTCAATTTCAATGTTAGGGATTCATTTTCATTCTTCAGTTCGTTGATTAGGTTATACATATTGATGCTTTCTTTTTTTATGTTTCTACTTCTTTTCTTAGTGCATTAAATGCTTCTATCATTGTGCTGTCCTTTTTTTCTGATTCTTCTCTTATTTTGGGGGGTGCATTAACATGTTGCTGTTGCAATATTTGTCTGAGATACACATCATTTCTTCATTGTATTCCTTGGTGTTTTATGGACATTGTTTTCTATTTGGTGGTATTGGATTATTTCCTGTAGGGTTTGCTTTTATGTCTGTGGTTTTTCTCCTTACTGTCTTTTGCTTTCTAACTTGTTCTACATACTGAGAAACCATGGATCTGGTGTTGGTGGGCATGCTGACAGTAATGTTTTCCAGATTGAAAGTAGATCTGTAGTTTAGTTTAGTAATTTGACTTCCAGCATCTCACCTGGGTGGAGAAAGGGTCAGGTGGGTTCCCTCATAAACCTGGCTGAAGGGAGTGGCTCTCTGGGTCTACTGTGGTGGAGGCGGTGCAGGGTGGGTCCCTCCCGGGTGGGTCCCTCCCAGAGGCCTGGTGCCGGCACCAGTGACTTCTGGTGTCTTCTGGTGTCTTACTGATTTTCCAATTTATCCAAACTTGAAATTTGGATACAATAATAGAAGTAGTAAATGGGGATGTTCTCCAATATCATAGTTACGAGATTTTTTTTAATAATTTTTAATAAATTTTAATAATTTTTGTGGGAAGAAAGCAAATTACATAGATAGGTTTACATTACATATTACAATACCATAATTATGAAATTATAACCATGCAAAATAATATATTATTTTCTGATGTGTGATTTAGCTAATCTCATCCTGCATGTCATCTATTATATCCCGTTGTCTGTTATCATAGTTGTTTTAGTTGCCTGGTATGATGATACCCTCTTACCTTGCTTGCTTCTGTTTCTTCAAATTGTTTTTATTTTTGCTTTTCCTTCTGTTGTGCCATGTAGTTCTTTTCTTCATATTGGTACAGCTTTAAGTAGGCTTTTTGTAAGGCATAAGTGAAGAGGAAGCATTCCATTGTCCTCAGGGCTTCAGTAAGCCTGTGTGCCTTGAGTTCACAAGTGTTTCTGACTTTTTCCTCCTACCTTAGTGGTACAAGATACCTAGGACTAGCTGGAATTGATTATTTGCATTCCTCTAGGTCAGCTTTTCATGAATAATAACCCAAGCAAGTTAAGTTTTGGTGGTTTCTCCTTGGGTTCACTGCTCCAGTAGGCCCCCTATCCCCTTATCTGTCTCTCCAAGTTGGAGATAAATCTCTCCAAGGTTTGCCCTGTGACTTTTCCCTACTTAAAGAAAACTTACTGATTTTCCAATTTATTCTGCTTTTCACTTACTCTTGGGACAGAGAGGTGACTTCTAGCAAGTAGACCAGAATGAAACCAGGTGAAAAGAAAAATAAGCTTTTTGACTTGAACTTAGAATACCTCTGCCTGTTTCTCCCTAGGAAGCAGACTCAAAACAGTTAATTAGCATCTTCACTGTTCACCTACTGTTGGTATGCAAAAATCAGCTACCAGTTTCTCTCAGCTCTCTCCCCCTCTCTCTCAGACCCAAAAAAGAAAAACTTAGAAATACAGTTTAAACTTTAGACTAGTTTGCCTCAGTTTACCCTCTTTAAACTTCTGTGGGTTCTTTCCACCATCCCCAGCCCTCTCACCAAAATACCAAGCCAAAGCAAGACTCTCAGAGTGCAAACTAATTTATTACTAAACAAAGTCATTTCCTAATTACTGAATAAAGAAACATGTAAGTAAAACTTCAAATTACTTTAACATTGTCCAAAACTTTTCTCAACATTGTCCAAAATCCTTTCCCCAGACTGTCCAAAATTCCTGTCTCTCAGGCCTGATCATCTCACCAACATCAGTCAGTTCATCTCCACATGCTCGAAGACATCTTCCTTTGGCGTGCTTCTTTGGTGTGCTCCAAGTCTTCCATGCTGTCTTCTCCTTGTCCTCCTCCAGGTAGTAGAAAAAGGCTCTATATTACCGGAATCAGTAAAGTTCACTTTCTTTTCAGCCTGACTTTTGCACGGCCTCTCCCAGACAAAGTCAAACTCAGCAAAACAAACTCCAACACGGAGTTCAAATCTTCAAACTCCTTAACTTCCTTTAACAGACACACTCTTAGCCTGGGCTAGCCAAAGGCTGCAGACCCCAGGCCTTGACCACATGGCCAAGCTCACATGACTCACATCTTCATCCTCCAAAGTCCCTGACCAAAATGCTTATCCCACAAATGGCAGAATCCCTTTCTTTGTTCCAACCCTCTTTACATATCCTTATTTCCCATGAAGAGTACTCCCGAGGAAGGAAACCCTCCTCTCAGGCCTGTATGTTATTTAAAATTCTACCCAGCAATTCTAAAGCAAGAGACAATGGCACCCAGGGGAAGGTGCCTCCTATCAAGAAGACTGGAAGTCTTATTGCTATTACATAAAATATTATCACATATTTAGTCAGTAAATTCTTCTGACTTCCTTGAAATTTTCTTTATAGTTCATTTGTCAAATTCAGAGTCAAAAATCGCTATATTCATTTGGTTGATAGGTTCAGAATCTGTGGGGTCCAAATTCATCTTTGTTTTTATTTTATTGGTCATTTATGGAAGTAATATGGTTGCTTTTCCCCATTCTCAAGTTGTAGAATATTCTACCATCTTGAGTGTAATAAGGGTGCAACCCACTCACCCTTAACCCTGATTGACTTAAGTTGCTCCCTTAATCATATATTTAATTTCTGTATGTAGTTAAACCTATTTTGTTATATGGTGTTCTGTTGTATTGGCCTATTGCATATTTCTGCACCAGTACAATTTTCTAATGTGTTTGATATAAAAGTAGTCTCAATTTCTCTTCTTTTCTAATGTTTCTCTGGCAAAACTTTCTTTCTGTTAACTTTCAGATAAACTTTAAATCAGTTTGCCTAGCTTTAAGAAAGACATTTATTATCATTTGCGGGAAAGCTTTTGTTAAATTAAATTAGCATAGGGAGAACTGGCATCTTTATGATGTTCAAGGTTTCTCTCCCCCAGTTAAGTCACTGATATTTGTTCAGGTTTTCTTTTGTGATTTAAAAGAGTGTTTTATATTTTTTCCACATATTAGATATTTCTTATTGCCAAGTTTTTATCCTATTTTTTATTTTATCTTGGGTTTTGGGGCTCTTGTATGTGAATCATCTCCTGTCTTCAGATTGATTTTTGTAATACAATTGCGTTTGGAAAATGAACAAACTCGAACCCACTGTTTTTCTTTCAGTATGTTCAAAGAACATACTGTATTTGCTGTTTTCACATAAGAACTATTAAAGGTTGGAATATATATATAGATATATAAATTTTATTTACATGAAATGTTATAACCCAAGAGTTTGTTAAAAGGAAGATTTAGAAAGAAAAATAGAAGGTTAAATCATCTGATATTTAAGAAGAGGTCAGAACATAATTCTCAAGTTTAAAAATATGAATTTTTTTTCTCTAAAATTCTGTCAAAATTCATTCAAGTCTGGATGTCTGAGTCTGCTCAGTTTATTTCCAGTACTTATGTAAGATAATAATTTGTATAATATGATAAATGTACTTAACATGCAGGTGTTCTTCTGGTTGTTTTTCTGAGAACTAATGATGTATCTTCATGTTCTAATGATGTATCCCCACCAACTTTCCTGTTTTATACCCCAGGACATTAAAAAAATATATTTAAGTAAAATCTTTACCTTTCACTTTGTCAGGAGACACAGAGCTAACTTAGGAATTATCATCAAGAAAGAGACCTATTTAAAAGACTAGCCACTTATTCCTTCACTCATAGTGCTCGGACAAAAAAATGAGGACAATGCCTCCATGACTTGGTCCAAATTCCTTTGGTCTACTTGTGATAGCGTGTTCTCTCAGCAACTAATAAGACGAATTTGGTTTGGAAAATTATGCCCATTAATCCATAGGAAACAGACAATCCAGAAATGCTGGGTGATCTTCAAATTATCCAGTTCCTATGGCTTCAGTAAATGTGTCAGGACTGGAACCTTCCCATACCGAGCCAACATGTTGAAACAAGTCAGTCAGTGCAAATTATTGCCCCTACACGCAAACCTGCTTCTTGCTTCCCCTTAGCTTTTTGAACAGTTCCCCAAATGTGGTGCTTGGTCATTTAGAAACCACATACTTTCTTTGAATGATGTGTCCTACCCTGTGTGTAGACTTCCAATATTTGCTTACCACATACACCAGTGGGATTTCATCTGTTTTATAATCAACTAGGTATCTTTGGCTATGAATTCTATTTATTTTCGGAAATGGGTTTGGCCTTGACATCCATGTATTTTCAAAAATGGGTGCCTATCTTCCTTTAGACCCCAGAAGCTTAACCCCTCTCTGTGATTTAGATAAGATAATCTAGAGGAGCTTCTTAATTTCTTGGCCTAAACCAAATTTCTCAAGTCTGTCTCTGGCGTTGCCATTGTGGCTACCTCCAGACTGCAGATTGCATAAAATCATTATGGGATGGCTGCTGAAATCTTCTCACGTGCCTATGGAATATAATTAGTAGATCATGACGTGATCACTAAGGTGAATCCAAATTTATTTCTTCAAAAATTTTGAGACATTTTGATTACTAGATTGGGGAATGAACCAATAAGCAATTGAAAAGAATGTGTTCTTGACTGATCAACCAGTGTAGCTCATGGGGTAACTGCATTATAAATAGGATGACCATACATTTTATAATCTATGCTATAACTCTTTGAGTTAAAAGTGTTACTGGACTAAGACCAGATATGTTAAAAATCCCAGAGCCTCCAAAGGTGTTTAACAAGACAAAATAAATTACAAGAAAAGTAGCACCTTGAACCAAACTTTCAGTTGTATTTATTCATCTCAGATAAGAAAAATCAGTTTTCAGATGTTGTCAAATAATACAAGTGAATGTCTAAGCCAAGAAAAGCTAATGTAATACCAAGGAAGAACGTTTTCAAAGAATTAGTTGTAAATAAAACTCCTATTTCCATTTATCCATTTATTGAGATTTCCTGTCATCTTTATTTTAACCTTAATAAGGTAGAGTCCCAAAATTAGTATTGGAAAAGAGTCCTTTCAAATGTAAATCTGTGCAGAGTAATTTGGAATAGGCATTTCAAGTGTTTGGGTTTGGACATTTCTGTTTTGGGTGTTACTGCATTTGCTTTGAGAAGTGGCTTCTCTGCACATATAAGTAATAATGATGTTTCTAAACTTAGTATAATTCAATCTTTCATGAAAGTATGCCTTGGAGATATAATCAAGGTTACTCATTCCATTTCCTTGGAACTAAGCAGTTCTCCAGAAAAGTTGATCCCAATTTTTGTGGGCTTCTCCTGCAGCCCAAACAACCTGGATGTCTTTCTGGTTTAGAAATAGAACGTTATAAGCATTCATCTTCAGTGAGAAAGTTACTTCCTCTCCTCTGCTTCTCAGGCAGCTAGAACGTTTTGCAACAAAGGGTTCTGCCCTTGTCAGGAACCTTCCCAGCAAAGAACTGTATATTCTGTTTGCTGTTGTAACAACATTTACAAAAAATGCTCAAAAAAATTTTTTTAAACCAAATTATTAAAAAGACAGATGATCCAATTTCTTTACATATACTGCTTTGAGTATTTGGGGAAATAAATTTTTCTACAGACAAAACAGTCAAGTATCTAAAAGAATGTAATAGCGAGAGATATTGGACAGAGCAGAGTGTCCCTTTCCAGGCTTCTCCTGCTTTGTGTCAGAAATTGTTACAAGAACTCAGATGTTCTACATGAAAGCAGTGACTGGGATTCTACTCTTATTGTATTAAAAGAGAAAATTATAATGTATCATACATAAGTCCCAATCACCCTATCATTTTCCTAAATCATAGTTATAATGCAGAAAACTTCCCATGATTATTAGGTAGACATTTTGGAGAGCCAAGTTTTTATCTTATCCTCTTTTCCTTAAATCCATCTTTTTGATCAGTATCCAGGCTAGATGGATGAAGTAAGTTTAGTTATATGAAAAAAGGAGAGCCTTAGGGTTTCTATGACTAACACATGTTGAGTAGAAAACAATTTGCAGTGTCTCTAAAGTTTTTCTATTTTTACTTTATTGGCTCTTTAAATATTTTTTTATAAATATGTCTTGTTTTTATTAGGTCAACTAATAAACTACACAGGTATAAACAGAAAAAGTTAATTTTCTCCTTATCAGTCCCCACACTCTGGTCAACAGCAGAATAGAGCAACAGAGCAATAGCAAAATAGAGCAATTCTATTTCCTAAAGTAGCTTAAAAAAGAGCAGCATAGCAATATACACATCACTGTAGAACCTGTTTTTTTAACCAGTATTGCTTGGGTATCCCTTAAGGGATTAAATCCAACTCTTTTTTTAAAAAAATAGTAACAGTCCATGATAATGAATGGATCATTTTTTGTTCAGATTTGCCAGCATATACATTCAAGTTGTATCTAATTTTGTCTTTACAATATTTTTGCCATAAATATTGTCTAAGTGGTGTTTTTACATCACAAAAGTGATGGCACATTCACAAAAGTATGATGATGTATAGTAAGGATGTGTTTATTTTACAATTTATTAGGTCGTGCCAACATACCTTAACCAATGGGGGAGTCAACTATGCCCCACCTATGAGAACATTAGATGATGTCACTATACTAAATATTTGCTGACATAAGATGAAGAAAATACTATCTCCTTGATGTGCTAGTTTACCTTCTTTAATATTAATAAAGTTGAAAATCTGCATTTTTATTGACCATTAATATTTTTGTAATTTACCTTTCCCCCTGAGTTTTATTGAGTTACAATGGACATATAATTTGTGGTTTTTAATCTCAAAATCAACTGGGTATACATTTAGAATATCATTTATAATATGAATTATATTGACCCAGACAAATTCTGTAATGAAAATATATAAAGATCATATTGCTTAGGCGACCTCCTTGTCTAAGAGTTAAGGGTTTGGTATTTTAAAGCAAAATAGATTTTATTTTGGTGATTCAAATGTTTAGCATGGTCCCTTAGATTTAATCATTTATGGCAATTGTTACAGGTGTTCTTTGATTCAGGTTCTCATAAAAAACACACATTAAAATGCATGTTCTTCAGACTGTGTCTTCTGAGAGTAGAACAATATTATGAATGTACTGAATTAAAGTATAGCCGGGCACAGGGACTTGTGCCTGTAAGCTTCAGCCTATGAAGCAGCTGGGGCTAGGGATCACGGTTCAAGTCCCGCTCAGGACAACATAGCGAGACCACTTAGGACTAGTGCTGCTGCTGAAGAGCTCTTCCCAAAGTGAGACTCTCCTAATATGTAAATGTTTATTCTCTATGATTCCTGAGCAAAAACAAAGGTATAATAATAGCCCATCGATAGTAAAACAGTCTTTACTGGTATAAAGAGAGTAGCCGCTGAAATGCCAGGCTTTCCTGTCACATAACTTGGGAGTTTCTAGCTCTATAGCAAGTTACAGATACTCTCCTGTTAGGAGTCGTGTGTGGAATGAAGAAGAAATTGAGACGGAAGAGATTGATAGCTATTGTAAGGCTAGCCCACAGAATGGGGATCTTGGGAGGCATGTCTAGGTTTGACTTTAATGAAGTTAAGATGCCACTTATATATCCCAGCAAGGAAGTGTTACAATGATGTAATGAGGAAGTAGCAAAGCATAGGTGACGTGCAACAGGGAGGAATGTGGGGATGCGCGATAACAGGAGAATTCACCTTTGGGGGCAACAGCCATTACTAATAGGTTATATGTCTCTTGGGACATTTCTTTTTTTTTTTTTTTTTGAGACTAAGTGTCGCTGTTTTTACCCGTGGAACCTCAGGCTCACGTTGCCCGGGGTACCACAGACTCGAGCAATCCCCAGCCTCAGCTTCCCAGGTAGCTGGGATTACAGGCGCACACCACCATACCCAGCTGTATGGTGACATTTGGGACATTTCAAAGAGGTTAGGAAGCTGGGTTACAGGTGAGAGATGTGCTTTGCCGACCCTCTAGTGTGCTAGAGTGGGTAGAGAGATAGGTATTGTGTTTTTTTTATTTGAAGCTCCATCTCTCTACCTGCTTTTACGTTCCACACCCTCACTCTCAAGAGATGTTCTACTTCCTCTGGAAATTGGAACAGAAAGCCCTACCCAGGAATCTGTTCATGTGACTAAAATTAGCTCACAGCCTGGAATTTTCCAATTCCAAGTCCTTTCCAGGACTTCCCTAAATGCCAAAGAGAGCATGCCTGGGTCCCGCACATGGCTCCCTGCCAGACCTGCCTTCTGAGCAGCACTCTCAATCCTCCTGGCTGTGGCGGTACAGAGAGCCAGCTTTAGCATCACGCCTAGGTATGTCCTTGTTCTTTCTCCAGTTTTACTAGCCTTGTGTCTAAAGCAAGGGTAAGATGGTACCTGTTTTACAAGGTTGTTATGAGAATTAAAACACAAGTACTTAGCATTATTCCAGATAACTTCTTCATAATTGGCAGTTACTGGTCCTTCATACTTTCTCACTGCTCCTCTGCATCTGGTCCTTCAGTAGTCAGCCTCTCACACTAAATTACAGCACTCCCAGATTCACATGAGATCTCCATGCTGTTGTTACTTCCCTTTTCCACTCCCTTCACCGTGTTCCTGAAGACCTGTCTACAGTACTGGCTGCACTTTGGCCTCCTCTCCTTGTATACTTTACCTTTGACTTCTATCAAAACAGTAATCTTGGCATGATCACAAAGACCTGCTTATCTCAGTGCTCCTAGTTTCTCCCTATCTTGTCAGTCTCTCAATGGGTTTGGTCCCAGCTAGGCCTGCATTTTCTTCCTGGGTAACATTTATCTCTACTTATGTATCACCTGCTTCCTCTGCTCCTCCTCCTCCTCTATCTGTAACATTACCATGTCACAGCCCTATACCTTCATATCTCTCTCCCTCTGAGTTCTCATCTATTCCCATGCCAGGTGACAGCTCTTTGGCCCACACCTCTCCCTAGAACTTTCAACTTGGATATTCAAGGACCCATTTCATATCTCTCCTGACTGTACCTCAAATATTCTAAGCTCACATAACCTGTTCTGAGCTCTTAGTAAATCCTTCATAAAATTCCTATTCCCTTCTTTCCATATGAGAATATGTTACATCCATCCATCTCATTGCTCATGAAACCTGGGGTAACCTTGATTCCTACCTTTACAACCTCTCCTTTAAATTCAATGCCAGTTTCTCTTGACACTGCTGTTAAAATTCATTTCAAGATGTCTTCACTCTTTCCCTACAGCACATAGGTTCAAGCTCCCCCTGGACTCCTGGTCTCTCTGTACCTGCTTTCATCCTCACACGTAACTCCCCCTGTGGCAGTTACAGTGATTTTTGAAATGTTTGAAACATAGGATCTTAACATTCCATTCCTTTGGATAAAATTCCAACTTTAACTGGGTTGGTGATATCTCCCAGCTTCATCAGAAGCCACATTACCTTTGTTCTCTAGCACTTCTCTCTTCTGACCTTGATCATCTCTGTAGCAAAGACAACTGCCCCTCCCACTACTCTTCACCTAGCTAACCCTCAACTCAGCTGGAGACTCTGTCCCTAACTCCCAATTATAAACTATATCCCACATGTTACTGTCTTTGACCTCAATCTTTCCTTTCCCACATATATTTATCACAATTTGAGGCATGTGTGTACGTTCATGCTTCGTGCCTGTGTGTGTGTTCCACTGGACCCTGAATTGCTAATGGTACTGAGTTTGTTTTGTTTACAGTTTGTCCTGTACCTGGTACATTGAGTGCCACACAGGCACAGAGAAAGTGCTCAGTCATCTTCCTTGTCATTGAATATGAGGGGACCTGGGAATGGCATGCACCCAAAGCATTGAGGTCACAGCAGAAGACACAGTATGATTCTCAAATATACTAGGTATTGCAGGGGGTAGGGTTCTGTGGCAATTCTGTGCTTTGTGTGAGGGGATTCAGGATCCTACAAGGTTTTCCAGAAGAGTTGAAGCTCAGCACAAGAGTATTGGATCAGAAAGAGGGTCAGAAATGGGCTGTGCCTCCCTTTCTCTTGCCTTTCTGCCATCTCTTATGACAGTGCCTCCAACTCCTCTGCTTCTTCTGGTCTGACTCCAGAGTTAATTCAGGACAAAATCTGCAGGAGTTATGTTGAGGGGAAAGAAAAAGAAACTGCTAGAAATTGCTACCCTGTGTCTCCCATCTATTCATTTGCTACTCCTGGATGTATTCCTGGGCTTTCATGCCAGCTCCTGCAGAGAAGTGGCCTGGAAGTTATAGTGAAGGAAAAGACATTGAAAGGGTTGTTGGGTAATGGGGAACCTTTGTGCCTCCAGCTTTAATTTTTCTTATTAAAAGCAGTAAATATCTTTGGGAGAACCTGGAAAGGATTCTGCTCTCTGCAATGCTGTAGGTGAAGGGCTTGGGCTCCAAAAGAACAGGGCTAAAAGAAGAAAGATAGCCTGCCAGGCCTGAACAGGCCCTGTTCACGGGAATAGTCCAGGTGGGGAGAAGCTCTGCTGCCAACCCAGAGATGCCACAAGAGGCCCAGACTTAGAGGCTCCCGCATACTCTTTCCCAGGAATGGAACCCCTGATTCACTGACCTGAGACAAGAGAACATCCAAGTACACATTGCTTCTCAGCCTTTTGGCTAAGATCAAGTGTAGGAATGTCCCATTTTCCCATCGAAACAGAGCTACACAAAATAACTGGGAGTAGTATGCTGTGCATCAACTAACAAGGCCAGAGCCCCAACCTATGAAATCATTAATGAAGGAAAGTATTTTTTAACTTCCAAGCAGCAAATTGACAATAAGAGTTATTGATTATTTTCTCAGTATCAAGCACTACTTTAATCTCTGGACATGTGTAATTACACTTGATCATTGGATCCTTCTAACAACATACACATTCTAACAACAGACCCATTTCCCAGATAAGTCAATTGAGGTTTAGAAGTTAAGTAGCTTTCCCAAGGTCATACAGTTAGTAGGTGGTGGCTCTGAGACTGAAGCTTAGGACTGATTCCATATTTTGATCCATTGTGATTTCAGACAATAACTATTTCTTAAATTGGCTCCTGCATTTACCCGCATGTCGTAAGGTCTTTGGCTATCTCACTTTCTATTACTCTCTTTTTCTTCCATCACAATGTATTTATCTCTTTTGAAAGCAAGTGTTCTTTTTTGAGTGTATCTAGATGAGTTGATGTGGAAGCATATTCACATCATTTTGCAATTAGGTATTTGGAAAATACTCACTGTTACCATAAATACTGTGACTGTGACTAGAATAAAAAACAGTGCAATGAAGAGAAGATTCACAAATTGGGCTTGTTACAGCATTTTCAACTTTCTTGATCTTTTTTCAGTAACCCATTTCTATTTAAAATTTTATTTCTTGCTGAAAGTAAGAAGATCTCACTCACCGCATCAGCCATCCTCTGCCTTTGGCTTCAGCACCTTCCAAGTCTTGAAAAAGCAACATTGCATCTCTTTGAAAAGCTATTCTGCAGTGGGAGAAATACTCTGAAAAGGATCAAATGCTTTATGAAAGATTCATTGCTGGTAAGTCTGGGCTGTAATGAGAAAAATTAAAGTGGATGCTGGGTATCATGTCTTCAAAGGAAAAAGATGTAAAGAAAAGAGCTATTGCAGCCTTTTAAAATAAATTTGTACGTACAGTTTATTTTAAAAATGCATAATGGAGAGGGCTTGGGAGTGGAGTGTGGAGGGGGCTTTTCTGAGTACTTAAAACTGGTATTAAAAGGGGGAAGAAATTCAAGATTTAGTTGATTGTTGCACCTTATAAAAGTAAAATACTCAAGAGAAGCAAAACAAAATTCCAGAAACATAATAAAAACAAAAGAATTTTCTAAGTTTTCTTTTGGTAGAAGCCTACCATCCTTGACCCTTTTGTGTAGTGGCTTCTTGACCCATTTGTGTAATGTCCAGCTTCCACTTCCTTTTTCCCTGTCTTATTCAAGTCTTCTCAGACCTCAGTGAACCAGATGGGCCTACTGTCCAATTCACTATCAGATGGGTCCAGGCTCACAAGCAGTCCTGCAAACTTGACCCGTCTAGGTATTTTTTCCTTCTGTGTGAGACAGTTCAGGATATATGTGCCCTTTTGTAGGACCAGGAATAAAGAACACTGCACCCTGAAAATGTAGTTAAGACACTCTCAGTGCCATACTACCTGTCTGTCTGATAGGAACTTCAATGGTCCCCCACATGTTTTCTCAAGAGCATCTGTAAACTGGGGGGAAATTAAACATTGGAATTTTCTTGTACAGATGGAGAAAAAAATTAGAGAGATGGTGAACATATCTTAACTTGGTAGCTAGAAGCTGGCAGGAGCATGCCCTCTCCCCTACTCTGGGACTCAGCGGAGCCCTGGGCCTGGCTGAGTTCACACAACCCTCTCCTCCCTTGTTTAATTTAGTTGGAGCTTTGTATTTTCTTTTCACTTGGTCTTTCAATTGAGATAGTATATAAAGATCATCATTAAATCTGTTGCTTTCTTCCTTTATCCTGTTTCTCTGTTTTGGGTCTCTTTCATCCCCACCGGTTACCTATGACCATGACCATAGTTCCTTGCTTGCTTCCTGCGGAGGGGGCTTCCCTGGTGATTGTGTACGATGCCACAGTCATCAGCAGCCATGCTGCTCTCTTAAGAGTTACCTTGTAAGGCACAAACTGAACCTAACTGATTCAGAAGTTTACAGTATTTGATAATGGGAAAGGAATAAAGCCAGACAGGTGTAAAGATTGAGAAAGCCCAAAAAGTACTTCCTGAAGAATTATTACTTTGCCTCATCATTCAAAAGTTTTTTTTTTTAATATTATTTATTTATTTTTTTCTTTAGATCACAACCTCTGTAAGTGGTTTTTGGGATACCCCCCCCTCCCGGTGCCCCTTCCATTCTCTCAAACCCCACTCTTTGTGGTTTACTAATTGTGCTAAGTTCATTAGTCTCTTTCTTTCCTGTGGCAGTGTCCTTTCACTAGGTGAGGGACTGTGTTGTAGGAACCAGGTGAGCTTTGCTGGTAGGTTTTCAGTTTCAAGTTTGTGTTGGGAGGCTAGTCTGTATTCATTTGTGATCTGTCCATGTTTTCTTGCTGCAGACTGTCTTCTCCAATCCCATCTCCGCTGTTTTGCTGCTTTACCTTATGGCTCTGGTGTCAGATTTAGGGGGTCTCTCACGTTGGTGAAGAAGTTTCTCTGTGAATAGAGGTGTCTGTGATCATCTCCTCTGCCTCAGTTTGCAGTTTTGATATGGGATCATTTACCCCATCTTTGGTCTTCCTCTCCTCTCCTGTAGTGTGGGGAGGGGGCATTGCTCTCCTATAGGGCATCTCCGAAATGAGCTCCCAGGTCTTCCCGACCCAGTGAACACCTAGGTGTGCATCGTGACATCATATCTCTACAGTTGTTTCTCTTGTCTTGCATGCACTGGTTCTCTCAGTTGTCCATCTGCTGTGTCCCGCTCAGGTTTGTGGGCTGGATTTTTGCATGATCCCTCACCTGTTCTATGACGGGATTCACCGATCTGGGCTGCAGATGGCTTCCCTGTGCAACAGCCATCCGCTGGTGGGTGGGGCCACCATAACCCCCACCCTGTCCCCCCTCCAGGGCTCACCTGGCTCAGGGGTGTAAGCCTTCACCCCCTTTGCTCCCCGCTGGCAAGGGAGCTCAGATGGCTAGAGACCCAGGCACATAGGCCACTCTCAGGTGGTGGTAGGTGGAACTCCAGGTAAATGTCTCTATTGTAGCTTAAATTTACATGCTATAATTGCAGTGAGTTTCTCTCTCGCCATTTTAGAATGGTAAAATAAAATGGCTGAGCTGTTTCCTTGCTTCCAAGTTCTTGTTAAATTTTTAAAAAATCTTTCCCCTATGAAATACTCTAGTTCCATTGACTTTTCTCAGTAGGTTTAATTTTGTGTCTTTCAGTGTCCTTGTACTTCTTCCTGGGCCTCTTCCATGTCCGTGTTGCCAGGGACCCTTGAGCTACTGCATTGTTAGTTAGCATTGACTGTTGCTATGCATGAGAGAAAGAAAACAGGCATTCTCATTAAATATCTCATTGTATAACTTTTCAGTCTCCAGTTTATAGCTTAAAATAATCTTCCCCAAACAGCTTCAAAGTCAGTTGATTTACAAAAGCATTTATCAGGATCATATGTGTAGAGGCACAGAGCTTCCATTATGGGTAAAGGGATTCCAAAGAGTGTTATGTGGTTTAATTTATTGTGGCATTGGCAGGATATGACCTTTCTGGGCCATGCAGTTCAAGGAGGCAATTACAATATAGAGCTGGAAGTCCCTGATTGGTAGGAGCTGTTCTCCTCAGGCATCCTGGGCCAGCAGTGCCAGAAAACCAAGTAGCAGAAACAGGCCTGTGATGTGGTTGGATGATGAGGAGGGTAACCTGAAGAACCTGCTTTCTAATTGCATCATCAGACTCATTATCACAAGATAATATCTTGGTGTTATGACAGGCCCACTGGGAAATATCAGCAGCAATTTCTGAGGCTCAGCTAGTGTGGGGCTGCTGTGCTTTCCTCCTGAAGAAACTTGATGCCTATTGGGTTCTGAGAGTAATTAAAGTGTGATGGTCTAGGTAACTTCTATTTTATATAGAGTGTTGTTAATTATGCTTCCATCTCTTGGGACTGTTCAGAATTAGTCATCAAAATTCTGTAGTTACCAAGATGTCGCAAGATAAAAGTGTGAAGAAATAAAAAGTTTTCAAAACCTATTTGAAACTCATCCTTTGGCTTCCATGGACCAACTGGCTTCCCTCACCCCCAAGCCATGGCCACATGCCACATTTGCTGATTCCTAAATAAATCACTGAATTAACCTTAGTTTTTCATTTTGCACTTTACAAAAGCAAATGATCTTGTGTTTTCTTTGACAGAGCAGGGAGATAGCATCTGATCATTTAAAACTGAGTGAAAACTGCTTATGCATTATGTAACTTTTTTGGCACAATTTGAATTCCCAAAGCTGATGCCAAATCAGAAGGACATTATATTTTCCAGTTAAAACTTTGTTTGTGGAATCCAGGAAACTATTGTTCATAGTCTATATTTGAATGAAAAATGCCAGCTGGGTGGAAAGGTGGCACTGTGTGTAACTGCATCATTACATGTCTGTTTGCATCCTAGGCTGCAACCCTGATGCGTAGCCCTCCCACTTGCTCCTTCATTGACTGACTCACATATCACTTGCCTTTCCAGCTGGGTCCAGAGGAGATAGGACCCTCACCTTCTCAGATTCCCCCATGAAAGAGCAGGAAGCAGAGGAGGGAGGAAGGGCAGAAGCCAACTTGGTTTTGGTTTTTGTTTACTCAGAAAATTCTCCTGTGTTGTCTGCTACCTGAAAGCTTCAGTGCCCAATGATAATTAGTTCTTTATCTTGTTGAGTATGCCTCATAAAGCTGAGAATGAGAGGAAAATTCATTCTTGATCTAATAAGAACTTAAGACTAAAACATCCTCACTGATCTTCCTGGTATCACCTAGGATGTGTTCATTCCTTCATTCTCCAGGTGGCAATCTTAGCCACTTTAAAAAAAAAAAAAGACTTTATGCACAAAATTCTAATTTCCCTTTAATAAAGGATGAAATAAAGCCAGGCACGGTGGCACGTGCCTGTAAGCTTCAGCCTGTGAAGTGGCTGGGGCTAGGGATCGCAGTTTGAGGGATGCTCGAGGCAACACAGTGAGACCTCGTCCCAAAAAATAGCTGGGTTTGGTGGCGCACGCCTGTAACCCCAGCTACCTGGGAAGCTGAGCCTGAGTCTGTGGTACCCCGGGCAACGTGAACCTGCAGTTCCATGGGCAAAAATACCGAAACCTAGTCTCAAGAAAATAAAATTAAATTAAATAAATAAATAAATAAATAAATAAATAATTTTTTAAAAGTTATTAAAGATACTAAAGAATTAACTTCACATTCTAGAGTTAATTCAGTTTTCTTTGCTGCAATAACTTCTTACTAAAGTCTGAGCCTTGCTTTTTTGTGTTTTCATTAGCACTCCTCTAAGTATTTCTTTCTTAAACTCTTTAGGGTAAAACAAGCAACTCAACAGCTGAAGCATAGTAGTGGTGGATTCTGCCATCTCTGATTGAGGTTGCACTTTCCAGCAATGACCTCAGGGGGGCACCAGATGCCCCAGCATTGACTCTGGAGGGAAATAAAAGAAGCCCAGATTGCTAGTTCTGTTACCATGGTTGAAAATGCATAGCATTGCAACCTATCAGAGATGAATTAAGTAGAGAAAACAAAATAAGGAATCAGGACAGTGACCCACCTAGGGTTTGTGGCCTCTTTGAGGCTGAGTAGAGGAACAACATGGGACTGAGGCTGTGTCTCCTCAGTGAGACTGGAAAGTGAAATTTCAGGTTTGAGGGATTTTGTTAAGTATCCAGAGCCTACATGCTTGAGTCTTAATGCTGTCAGAAAATGCGGGTAAATTTAAAACCCAAAAGTACCGTTGGCACTTGTTAAGGTTTTCTTTTTCAGACTCAGAAATGTCAGATTTATTATTAATTAAACAACAGTTGCATTATGGAGTACTAAAAAAAAGTTTATAGTATAAATAACATCTGGTGAAGATTTAAAAGAAAGAATACTTTTTCTAAGTTCAGATTTGTTCAAAGAAACTTGTATGTTCTGAAACAAAATAGATCCTAAAATGTAAAAGGGATAGTTAAGGTTTTATATTTTGAAAGTAGAAAATGCTAACAAAGCAGTGCATATTTATAAGCTATCTTATTTTACCTTATAGATTTGAAGGTTTAGATAGGTAGATTTTTTTAACCAAGTTTTTGGACTCAAAGAAGTTTACCTTTGAAATGAATGTTATGAAGACTCCTTTTCTAAAGAAAAAATGATAAATGTATGTTAATAAAAGGACTCCTTCCTGTTAAAGACACAGGAGGGTTGGCTATAGCAGTGAGGCTACTGGCTGGTGGAGAAGCTGAGAAAGTTTCTCATCGACCACTTAAAAAAATAAAAAAGACCATTCCTGTGTAAAACATGAAAATTATATTAAAGTAGACTACAAGAGAGACTACTCCAGGCTCACTGAACTCGACCTTCTTATCTCTCATCTGGAGTGTCCCTTTTTATTTTTTTAGGAAAAAAATAACCTAGGGAGTATGATTTAAAAGGTTTGAGAATTTTCAGCATTTTCAGTAAAAGACATTCACTTTTGTCTATGACTTATTTCAAATCATAGTATAGTATCCCTTTCTAGATTGTGTTCTCATTTCCTTTTCTTTCTCCCCATGCTCTCATATACAGAGAGAAACGTAAAATTGGAGAAAAAAGAAGAGACTTCTTCCTGAGAATTCTATGTTCTCAGGCCTCTTGCACATAGTAAATGGCTTATAACAGTCATTGTTGAACTGGGATGAAAATAACAGATGCGACATAAAAAGCAGAAACCAAGCATCAGTGTTGTTGTACAGCTCACAGCTCACAGTGGCAAGTTCACTGCTCCTAGGTTGTCTCTTCCCACAAATAAACCTAGAGAACGTGGCACAGCACATTTCTTCTGTCTTGACTTAGTCTACCCTTGCTTTGTTGAGGGGTGGAAATAGGTTGTCTGTCAAGGCAGATCAGGAGTGAACAATGTGGTTCTGCATAGCTGTGGGAGCGGAGGGAGGGGAAGCACATCCAACAGAACAATCTGCTCCTCTTGTAGTTAAAGAAAGTCAGAATCCAAGTCTCCCCATCATCACCTTCCATTAGTCGTCTGACAATTTGTGAGTAAAGAACTCAGGGTAACAAACATGAGGGGAGAGAAGAAGGGAAAAAAGCATACTCTTGATGGCCTCCCAGTGGCACAGTTTTCCTAGACTTGAAATAATCTGTACATGGAAATCATTAGGCCAGATGGAAAAGAAAAGAACTTGAGAAGGAACAGATTTTGGTAGGATGGAGAAAAACAGATAAACATATGGGACTAAGAAAGCTTTACTTTTTCCCCCTCATTTTTGGAGGAAAGAAAATTGTGAGGCTTCAGAGATAGGTCTGTAGCTTCCAGGCTGCACAGTCGCCTGTAATATGTTGCTTAAAATTTCCCACTTCACAAATAAAATAAGACAAAGAGGTGAAATGTTTGTCTTCTCCCCTGCAGGGATACTTTAAAGATTTAGGGGAGCAATTTATGGCTTCCAGAAAAGCATAAGACTTGAATGCCATTTGGATTCTCTTGATAAGAAAAGCAGCTATAAGTTTGCTGTTGTGATTTGATGTCACCAGGACACATGGCTGGCCTATGAGCACACTGGGCTTCATAACGAGGCTCATTGGCCCTGACATGTGCTTGGGAAGTATAGTCTCATTGTAAAAACCATCAGTAAAGTTTATGAAGGAGAAAGAGCTGTTTACAGCTCTAGGATAGCAAGGGGCTGACCTTAAAACCAAACTCTCTGCCATCACTGAATGATGTGCCCCTGCCTCCTGCCATTCTCTCTCTTTTAAAAACTAAACCAGCCATGGAGCAACCTAAGTTTATAGAGTGACGCTGGAGAAGTCTGACCACTTAGAACAAAAGGAATTTACAGTATTCAATTTTGGTCTTATGTTCTTTCACTGAATTTTCAGGCTGTGTGATCTATCTGCCTGTGGGCATGTGACCATGCTGTTTGGTTTTAAATACTGTTGTTCAAGTAACATACTGTGTATAAAAATTTGAGAAACTGTTTTGGCAAATTTAATAAATCACATTCTTCAAACATGCAGTTTGCCTTTCCCTTCTTGTTTTATCTTTACATTATAAATACATAGAAATTTTTTCTGGCCATATATCCAGTGACATCTTAATAACTTATTACGTACAGTGAGACAGCAAAGCAGCAATATTAGCTGATTTGCCTGAGATCAAAGCCTCTTGGCTTTGAATCACCTCTATTCTGTTGAACCATGGTTCTACCAAATTACTTTCTTGAACACATAATGAGTTTATCTGTGAGATGTCTTGGTTTGTTTCTGTTAAATAAAAATGAGGGAAGTCCGGGGGAGCATGGACTACTCTACTTATAAGGACAGAGATCTGCAAATCACAAATGTCTCTTCAAATTATTGGAAGGAAATCTCACTTTATCAAGTAATGATGCCTTTGCCTGGAGATTCTGTCATCACTTGTAGTGGTGGCTTGTGAGCGCTAGATGGCACATGTTAAATGTTAGAACTCCGAATGCCAGTGCAGTCCTGGGAATAAGGAAAGAAAGTTGTGGAGACAGATTGGTGCCATTCAACATTCAGGTTCATACAACTTGAAAGGAAAAGCAGATCCTTTTCTTCCCCTCTCTTCTTGAGGGGGGCTATGAAAAAATGTCTCCCAAAGCTAGCCATATCAAGTGTAATATGACTCAGGAATTTCCTGTTGGGATTAACTTGTGAACTTTCAGATGCTATTTGTAAAAAATTACGTGTGTGTGTGTGTGTGTTTGGAACATATAAAATATATTCTAGAACACAAATGACATTTTCATGTAGTTAAATCTTAATGCTTATCTGGTTATGGCCCACTGAACCCCAACTTGGGCTTCAGGGGACCATCAAAACCTATTATAAAATATTCACAGAATACATTAGATATTCAAAATGATACTGCTTTACACTGATCCTCTTTTCATCCTAAATAGCTTAGCTGCTAAATTCATAGTGCACTTAGATATGATATTATTTAGTCTACCATGGCAGTGGTAACTTTTTCTCAATAATAATTTGAAAGGATTGTATACTCATTGCCTAATAAGCAGGGGTGAAAGGCAGCTGGTTTAGATCTGACCCTGAGGTGCTTTTTTTTTTTGGTCTTGTCTTTTATAGCTGGAAGCAGCCTGTCACCCTGCCATATTCAGAATCATTGATGAAATGTTCAGGTAAATGCTATGTTGTTTCTCCTGGCAACTGATAAAAAATTGTTTAATTTCCAATTATGATTTAAAATTGTGTGGTAGCCTTTGAAATTAAAGTTTTTGATTTCTTCTTATCCTTCTGTGCTTTTTGATAAAGTTCAAATATTATTGCACATTTAAAAGACAAGAATTAAGATAACTTTCTTCTTTAACTTTTCAAGTTCTAACAATAATGGTAGAAAAAGTTGAATTAGATATTTAATCATTTTAGAACTCATGCAGCATTTTTCTCAGCTCAAAATAAAAGGTTGCAGTGTGCTCCCTTCACCGCTGGAGGGCTGACCACTCTTTTCAAAGAATTTTAAAGCTAAGGAAAATAAATAATGTCATTCTTAACAGAACTTTCCTAACAGGCAAAATCAATTAGTGTGTTAATTTTTACGTTGAAAATATGAGTAATTCTTGGAAAATGAATTGGATTTAGAGATGACGGGTGATGAGGAGATCACTGGACGCTGGTTGGGTTGGGTTATGGCTGGCCATTGACAGGAGACTGGACCTCTCTGGAGAGCCTATCACCCTTGGAGGGCTGTTAACCTCTCTCACTAGTGCTAGTACAGCTGGGCTACCCAAATTCTCTTCACCGTCCTCCCTCTTACTCAGCTATGAGGTTTTAGGACTGACGGAGACATGGAGAAAGGAATTTTTACAACATCAAATAACCCAGCACTTTGGGCTGCTCTTGAAACATAGCTAAGTGAGCATAGAAATAAAAAGGGCTGGTAACTGATTTCCGCTTAAAGCTAACAAGTTTAAGTTAAGCAAAGATAAATAAAAGTTGATTTTGTGAAAATGCATGTAAACCAAACCACACAGAGTTTTCCACTACTTTGCCATTTCTCCTCCTCAGGCAACACTTTCTCCACTTGCAAAAGGTCTGTCCCTGGCATACTGTGTATAAATATTCATAAACAGCATTCAGGTTTGTGTCAAAGGGAGTATGTAGTGCTTAGTAATATAAACACCAAGAAAGGGAGCTCTGGACATTGCAGATGTAAAGTATTTAAGAAAGAGTGACATATTTTTCCTGCTTTTATACAAGGAAAGTGTGTTTTTTGTGTGTTTTCCTTGTGTTTTACACAAGGAAAGTGATGAGTTGAGTATTATTGAAGCCTGTGGCACAAGAAGAGTGTTGCTCCCTTCCCCTTCTAACAATTCAGGTTGTTATGTTTGCCAGGTTAATTATTATGTGTGTTGTGATTCTGACTTTGCATCTCTCAGGTCTGTCCTTTTGGAAACTGATGGTGCCTCGGAAGTTCTAGTCGCTATTCAGGTGTTCACATCATGCTTTGTAGAAGCTCTGGAAAAAGAAAACAAGCAGGTTTGTTTCGGTGCATCTATTATTCACACACACACACACACCCTGCAAAGGTGGGAGGGAACCCTTTAAAAGTATTTGGATAATTACCAGAAAGCACTTTAATTTAGTGGTTTTGATAGATTTGTTTTTGCTGGTGAAAAAAAAAAACTTCCAAATGAATGTCCTAGCAAAAGTTAAAGCCATTTTCATTTAAATTGAAAATAAATCAAGATAGTTCCTATCTGCTAGTCCACAGAAGCATCTTTTGCTGTTGTGTTCAAGAACTCTGTCATGCCTTTGCTACCCTGAAGGATGAGGTTACTCGGCCTCTCTCACCCTGGAGTTTATATGGCATGTGCTAATAGAAAACACCTTCTGGTACACACGATAGTAGACATTCTTAATTATTAGGGTTTTCATTCTATCAGAGGCCCAATTGAATTCCAGGGAGGAAAGGAGGTAGTGAGATGCCCAGGGAAGAGTCAAACAATTGTAGGGAGGAGCCAGGAATAATGGTTCCCAGGATAGGTGCTGGTAACAGTCAGTGAGCAAGGAGCTAGTCTGGAGGGCTGTGGGAGGACTGTATTTCAGCACCCATCAGCAGGCTGCCGAAGGCCAAGGAGCACTTGACAGCTCTGAGTGAGTAGAGAGCTTTACTACCAAGGAGCTCTGCTTTCTTGGGCATGTTCAATGGCCTGCTCTTCTGTGTGATGCTCAGCTGTGCAAGTGTCTGGTCCACTGCTACTTCCCATGACACAGTCCCTTGTGATGCTGTCTGTAGTGTGACTTAGGAGGTACTGTGATGCTTAAATCCCACACCACTAGGCCAGAGAAACCTCCCAGTTTTAGCAGATGTTTCTTCTGACAGCAGTGATAAATATTTATGATGTATTTTCCCAATACTCACTTTCCCTAGGGAGATTAGCTAGACTGTAGCAAACAGAGTCACCAATGGTGCCCAGTCTGGGATGTGGGAGCTCATCTCTGAAAGTATTGGATGGCCCACATACTTACTTGGGGGCATAATGATAAGTTTCTTTTATTTCTCCTTGTACATTCTTTGTATTCCTCATTAGAACCCCTTCTCAAAGACTTCCCCCTTTGATTCCTGAGACACATTAGGTTGGATGGATGACACCGGTGAGAGAAATGCTGCTCTATAGCATTAGTGGGAATTTTTCTCATCAGCTATGTGGACCTTGGATAGCATAGATTTGGACTAGAGTTGTAGTCACTTCCAAGTTAGAATGGTATGTTGGCCAGGCTAAATGTGTCTGGGTGCAGGAGTGTGTGATAGGAATCAGTAGAAAGCAAGACAGAAATTCAGAAAATGGAATGATATCTTCACTCTGGTCTCAGAACATATATGTGCAAAACAGTTGCAATTTGTGCAGTAGATGGAGCTGGAAGGGATTATGCAAAAGGAAATAAGCCAGAAGAAGAAAAACAAATGCTGGATGCTGTCATTTAC
>PVHY01010449.1:23626-51970 GCA_004024945.1 Uropsilus gracilis
TGGTGTGGTGTGGTAACATACCCTGAAAGATGTGATCTTATACCTCTGAAACATGTACAGTGTTGTTTGTAAACCAGTATTATATTAATTAGTTCATTAATCAAAACCACAGGTTCTTGGGGGAAACTGCAAGCTCTGTCTCAATTCAAAAAAGCCAATAAATAATACATGTGACCGCTTACCTTTGCTGGTACTTTCATATACAGTTGTTATGTCTTTTCTACAACTATCCCTGATTACCTGCCTTCCTGCTTCATGGCTGCTCTCATCACTGACCCCCTGTGTTCATCCCTTGAGATTTTCAGATTAGTCACAATCCTTGATGCATAAAACCTTGTGTCCTGTTTGACCACACATGACCCTCTTTATGCATTTGTTCTTCCATCCATTCATTATTAATGTGTAATAAAATGAGTGTCTGAGAGCCCCACAATACCTCCCCCACATGTATGTGCTCTTCCTCTCTCCTGGAACCCTTCCTGTCTCTTCCCAGGAAAGCACTGTCTTGAATCTAGGGTTACCATTTGTATGTTCTTTCTGAAAGTAGTTTGACTACATATGTATGATTTTCTAAACTTTTTTTTAACTTTTGGTTGTTTTTGTACTTTATAAAATAAACATCAAACAAGAGTTGCATATAGTGATGTATATAGTCTTCTGAAATTACTTTTTTCACTCAGCATGTTGTATGGCCTGGTAAGACATTGGAAAATGTGCCACAGTGTAGCCAGTTTCTTATTGGGGGCATTTGGTGGTGTTTCAAATTAATAACAGACAGTGTTACTCTGAAATTGTGGAAAATAAATTTAGGAGTGCAAGGACTGTTTACTATGTCTATACCTAGAAGGTTCAACTTCTATAGATGCTGCCAAATTGTTTTCAAAGATGACTATGCCAATTTATACTCTCCCCCAGCAGTTTATGAGAGTGTATTCACATTGTGTATTCACATTGCTTTCTGTTTGCAGCAATATTTACCTTTTCTCGTCCTTTCCTTGTTTCACTTGCAGAGCATAATGAAGCTCTATCAGTATGCTCAGTCAGAACAGCCACTTGTTCTGAGCTTGTGCTGTGACTCAGTGCAAAACCAAATCTGCTCAGGTTCTGATTCAATAGTGATAATGTCCTAGACTAACTCTCCCAACAGATAAAATTTTGGATAAAATATATTTCAGAGAGCAACTGAAAAAGCACAATGAAACTAGAGGGGATTTGGCACTTGAAAAAGGAAGTTACATTGGTTATTCTTGTAACTTTCCCCAGAGGTTCTGGTGTAAGGAATGAATGTAAGGGTGATTGAAGGGTCAGGGAATGGCCAGAACTCTGACGTGAGGTGTCAAGTGACAGAGCTGTGGGCTGCCAAAGGAACAAGATTTATGAAACAAGGAACAAGTTTATGAAAATAAACTAAATATATGGGTAAAAAGACAAAATGCTAGATTGAATGAAAAACCAAAATATATGCAGTTTTCAAGAGACTCATTCTACAGATAAAAAGAATATAAAAGGTATAAAGAAAGTTAAAGAGGGGCTGATTTCTTTTTTAAATTGCAGTAGCTTCGGTTTACATCATTGTATATTAGAAGTATAGGATCTCCCCCCCTTGAGTATTGTTACCACACTGTGCCCACCACAAAAATAACCTTAATCCACCAGTGTAGTCTTCATTGTGCCCCTGCCCCCCTTACTTTCACCTCTCCCCCTCCTCTGTTTTATTTTCAGTTTTCCAGTGTTCTTAATAGGCTTTATCTGACCTTTTGCTTGGTCTATTTCCCACATATATGTGACAAAGAGAAACATTTTATAATGATAAAATGGTCAGTTCATCAGGAAAATACCATTTGTAAATGGATATGGACATAATAACAGAGTTTCAGTGTATAAAGCAAAAGCTAACAAGAAAGAAATAGATGAATCCAATCACACATAAAATATGTTGGAGTAAATTTAACAAAAGGTCTAAGACCTCTACATAGAAAATCAGGAAATACTGCTGAGAAAAACTGAAGAAAACTGAAGCATATGAAGAGAGAAACCATATTCATGAATTTTTTAAGATGCCTGTTCTTCCCAAATTGATCTGTTTCTTCAATGTATTCCAGTCAAAATCCCAACAGGCTTTTTAAAAAAGAAATTGATAAGCTTATTCTAAAACATATGGGAATTCAGAGACTCTACAATACCCAGAACATTTATGAAAGGCAGAAGCAAAATAAAATCAGAAGAGTCATACTGCTTTATTTCAAGACTTTAAGTTGTTCTAAGTAAAGGCCATGAGGTATAGGTTAGAGAATAGAACACATAGGTCAGTGAAACAGAATAAGGTCCAGAAATATATGTATATATATAAAATCAACTGGTTTTTGACAGAGTCAATTCAATGAGGGAAGGAGAGTTTTCAGTGCATGGTACTGGGACAACTGGATATCTGTATGGGGAAAATGAACCTCTAACTCTGCAGCACCGACATTAATTTGTGATGGTCATAAACTTCAACTTAAACGATAACCTATGACATTCTTGGAAGAAGGCAGAGAATGAATGCCTTTTGATGTTGGGATAATCTAAGAGTTCTTAAAAAATGAAAAATTAGATTTCCTCAGAACTTTAAAACTTCTGTTCTTTGATAGATATCATTACAAAAATGACAAAGTACCACCAACTGGGAGAAAATATTTCAGTATTTAATTTAAAGACAGAAGACTTATGTCTGGGATATATAGAAGAAACAACTCAATTTTTTTACTTTCTTAGAAATAACTCAATTTTTTAAAAAAGGATAAAAGACTTGAATATGCATTGCATATAAGATATATATAAGATATATAAATAGGCAGTAGATAAATGAAAATTATTCAAAATCATTTGCCATTAAGAAAGATGCTTAGTCCTTCACCCAATGAAAGAAAACTACCACAGAAAAGGGACTAATGGGCTTATTAACACAGACTAGGAATCGACAAAGAGTGGAGTGCGAAAGATGGAGGGGACACCAGGGGGAGGGAGGTGGGGAAGATATCCCAGAAACCATTTACTGAGTTTGTGATTTAAAGAATTAAAAATAAAAATTTTAACTTAAAAAAAAAAAAGCTGCATAGTCAAGTCATATGCATTATCATTTCATACCCACTGGAATGGCTAATATTGGCAATCCCAAATTTTGCAAATATATGGAGCAACTACAATATTCATAAATTGCTTTTAGGAGTGTGAAATGATAACAATCATTTTGAGAAACTACATGGCATTTTCTTATAAATCAACACTTACTCTCTAGTCCAGTATTTCCATCACTACGTTGTTTACCCAAGAAAAAGAAAAGCATATATCCACTGTAAGATGTAAGTATAAATGCTAATTACATCTTTATTCCTAGTAACCCCAAACTGGAAATAATTCAAATGCCCAAATAGGGGACTGAATAGATTCTGCTATATTCAAAAAAGGAATACTTTTAAGCAATAAAAAAAGAGAATGAAAACTGCTTATCAACATGAGCATGGATAGTTCTCAAAGAAAACATTGAGCCAAAGAAACCATAGTGTACAATTCTATTTGCATGAAATTCAAGAATGAGTCAAAATTAGAAGATTTATTTGTATAATTGGCTTCATCAGGAGTATAACTTAATTTTTCTTAGTTCCTACAAAATGACTGTAGAGTTACTCTATTAGGACATATTTACAAGGTTTTTGGGTGCATCTTTTAATTTATTTATTTATTGAGGTATCAATGGTTTAGAATGTTCTTTGTGCTTCAGAAGCATAGGATCCCCTTCAGATATTGTTGCCACATCACACACACCATAAAAACACCCATAGTCCACCACCATAGTCTTTTTTAAAAATATATTTTTAAGAAAATGTTTTCACTATGTTAATATAAATATAATATAATATTATTTAATAATTAAATAATATTAATATTTTATATTAATATAAATATTACTTTTTTCACAGAGGATGCAAGATTTTGTATTAACATCACTGCCAGTGCTAACACTCATGTGGTTTTGAATTTTTTATTGTTATAGCTTGAGTTTGCACTCAGGACCTACTTTCCTTATGCTTCCCCATCACTTGTCATGGTGCTACTCCAGTATCCCAAAGGTATGTGAAGGTTGATTCTGCCCATATTAAAATAATTATGGGGAGAGCAGTGACAAATCATAACCTATGTGTGTAGTAAGAGGTAGAATTGGTCATTACATGTTCTTAAAGTTCTCAAGATCTTACATTCTGTAAGTTTTGATATGAGTTTTCTTGACTTCCCAACTATAATCACTTTCCAAAAGACAGAAAATAGAAGAAATGCACTCTAGTTAGGTGTGTCTAGTCTGCTCCAGTTGCACAGAGCTTCTGGTGCCACCCAGATGCACCTGTAACAGACTAACACTTGGCCAAGTTAGATTAAAGCAGTTCATTTACCTGCATTTCATTCTTTCTACTTCATGACCTTTGTTACAGAATAAAATGATGAAGTCAAGGAGATGTTTGGTACGTTTCTCCCGACCAAAGTGAGGGGAAGCTTTTGAAAGAATTCAGTAGGTGTCTAGATCAGTATTCTGACATCTCCAGTGGTAGAAGTGATCGTCCAACAACTATTCATCATTTAATAGGACTATGACTTACGTTTCAAAAACGTTTCAGAAACAGAGAATAAAGGCATCTTTTCCCGCTAATGCCTAAAGTCTGAAGGAAAGATCACAATGACACAAGCACAGATTCTATGTTATAGAAGGAAGAATTTTAGCTGACCATGGCAGAAAAGAGTAAAAGAACAAACAAGACTTCCTTTCTATGCCATTTTTAGCCTACTTTTTCCCAAAGACTGAGAAAGTAGATTTACTTGAGGAAAGTAGACCACAATTTCAGAACATTTTACAAAATCTAAATCCCCCTTTCTTTCCCTAAAGGTTTAGGTTCTCATTCAGTGTGACCCACCTGACAGTGTCTCTCAGATACTGGAAGTGGAGTTTGTGTCCTGGTGGGTTCACAGATCAGTAGCCCTGTAACAACGGGGAAACCTGAGAACAAGACAAAAAAGCAATTAGTTTACCTTCCAGGAATTTACCTCAGTTTCACTCAGACCTGTAATGCAAAGGTCAGCCTCTTGAGTTTCTGAAAAAATATCGAATTATTGTTCTTTTAATTTGGAAATCTACAAACAAAAATTAATGTGGCATAGGACCATAAAATCAGCCTATTTATCTCTATGTCTATTTTCCCAGATACATGTCCAAAACTAAATAAGTACAAGGACAGTTCCCAGTTCCTAGAACAGTTTTCCACATACTACTTTTGGGGGAAAAAAATGAACATCATATCCACAAATTAAAGTGTTGTTTAATAACCTAACCTCCTATTCATAAGAAATTGGTTTTGTGCCACTGTAAAGTCCTGTGAAGTGTATAAGATGGATCACCTTATGTAGCCAAGAGTTACATGCGAAGGGGGGCACAAAATGAGATATATCTAAACAATTAATGCAAAGTAGGAGACAAAACATGCCTCCAAAAGGTTGTGCATCAACAGTTCTGGGAGCTCATAAGAAAGAGAGACAATAGATGATCCTTTAATCTATAGCATGTGGGGCAGTAGTGGTTACTCTATTAATTACATTATCTTTTTACCTTGTGAATTTAATTATGAAATCTATCACTTCATGATAATGTAATAACCTTTTTCAGATGTTGTTTGGAACTACAGATACATATATGCTTACATATGTTTAAAGCCATGGTACAATTATGAAATCAGAAAAATGAGCTTAAGACATTTGTTTATATGATTCCCATGTAATTTTTTCTGACCTCTCCTTTACAGTCATGTTCTTTGCTGTTTTATTACAGTCTCCATATATTTTCAATCATGAATTATTAGTGACAGAATGGGGCTGGGTTGTTCGGAAAGAAAAACCCTGGAATATCTCCAGCAGAACATTTCTCAATTCCAGGACAGACTGCTTGAGTGGTCTTTATCTACTTCAGCACATTGGCATCAAAGAGCCTAGATGTTTAGTTCTGGTAACATTGATGGGTCTTCCTTCCAAGACTTAAGAGATGGATACTGACTGGGAACATGAGATTGGAGTTGTGGATTCCCTGGACCAGAACAAAAAGACCTTTCTCTAAAACTTGTCTGGTCTTAGCTGCAGATGATTCCTAGTAGGTTTGACTCTTTGAGCTCCCCTCTGATCACTGTTGCTCCACCTACAGATATCCCACAGGCACTGTGGCTCCAGCAACTGAAACACATTTCTGAACTGCTCAGAGAAATAGCTGAAGAACAGATTCATGGGTAAGCAAACATGGTCTGCTCAAGGTCTGCTTGAAATAGGCTTTCTTGTGCTCTTATCTTCTCTTTGAATGGGTCTGACAGAAGAAGGCATTCTTGTCTGTGACCATCCTGGATCAGGTAAGCACTGTACTGGGAGAGAAGTGGAGTAAGTGCTTGATCCCTCCAAGCATCTCAGAATCAGTGGCATGCAGGTGTGAATCCTGCCATAGAAATTCTCCTGAGTGGTGTATGGTATTAGATTCTGAAATATACAAGCATCACGAGAAAAGAAGAGTAGACCTTAGCGGGAAAATGCTTACGTGCTATGAAACCCTTACAATACAGGAGGAGAAGGCAGTAAAACATTCACAATTAGGCTTTGCCTAACTTCTTTGTAGTATAACAACCTTGTGCTTCCTTTTACCTTGTTTTTAAAGTATAACTATTTTATTGTCTTTACTAATCTACTAGGACTGTCTTTTGCTACTTTATCCTTCATGACATTTTCTGAACTCCCGAGCATCGACAGATTTTGGTGGTGTTCACAGCTGTGATGCAGATTTGGGTGCCACTTACTCTCTCCTCCCCCCACCAAGGTTAGAAGAGACAGAAATAATAGGCAACCAACTGGGGTTCAGAGTACTGGCCATATTAACAACTGCAGCACTCTATGAGGCCCTTTCTGGTTGTCTGTGCAAGAGCAGGACCTTCCTTGTAGTCCACCCCAGCTAAGGTAGACTGTGGAACACATTGGCTTTCCTCTCATTTGGACAAGTGACTAATACCCCCTTCCTTTTCTCTCCATCATTCATAAGCTAGATTTCAAAACATCTAATCCTTTTCTCAAGGAAGACATGGACAGTTCATAGAGCTTGGGATTTCATGGGCCTAGTAAAGGAATTCAGAGCCAGGTCCAATAAAGGGGATACTTAGAGCTCTCCTGTTTCAGGAGCTTCCTGAGTTCAGAAGGAAACTATGACTTTAACTTGACCACAGACCAAGTCATGCCCCATTTTCTCCAGGAAAGATTGTTAAACTGCTGAGCCTATCACTGTGCCTAATGAATGACTCCTTACCTTGAATAGTTTCTGTCCTTCTAACAACTCTTAGAATTCTAGGTTACAATTCTAGGTTCTCCATGTGACAGAAGAATAACCTCACAAAATCTTTAACTTGTCAATAGTAATATACACATGATGACAGGAAAGTATGTACAGCTCTTTCAAAATGTTTAATTGCTGAAATGCCAATGTTTTGTCAAGAAGAAAATGGTATGGTTCTGACTGTGTCACTTACCATGTCTTCATCCAGGCTCCAGGCAGCCCTCAATTCTTGCTATGGAGCTATCTGAATGGCTGCCTGGTGGCCAGGACACTCTATGCCCAGCAGTTCAGCTATATGCCATATTGCAGGCAGAGTGGTGCCTACAGCTTCTCATCTTGCATCATTCTCACTGGTTAAGGGCCAAAATCTTCCTTTCTCAAAGACTTGTCCTCACTCAAGGTCCCTGGATGTAAAGATTTAAATGTTTGAAGTGCTTGGGGCACCTGGGGTTTTGAGAGGCCTGCCTTTGAAGGTTCTGGGATGGGTCCAGAGTGACATTCTGAGCTATTCTGAGTTGAACTTGTACTCTTTGCAAGTTGTACTTCAGTGGATAAGAACAATTTAAACCAACTATTTGCAAACATTACAGTTGCTTCAAGAACTAAAAGGAGAAAGAAATGTTGTCTGGCTGCCATGTGTTTTGGTTCTGTTCCAGGTCCTACGGAGATCCCTTTGAGAACTGGTTTTTGTTCATTCACTTTGGAGGATGGGCTGATATCGCAGCTGAGCAGTTGGTGATGTCAGACACTGAGCCCCCTGAGGCCCTGCTGTGGCTCTTGGCATTCAGCTGCAGCCCATGTGACAGGAGTCAGCAGAGAGCACAGATCATGGTGGGTCATGTTTGGTGTTGGTCCCTCAAGTGCTTGGAGGATCCTTCATGAGGGGCCTATGCTGTGTTTGATTTTTTCTATCCCTTTTACTCCCCCCCCACTCACCCACCCAGGCATAAGTACCAAGACTTCCAGCATTCCTTGGGGGGGCAGGGAGGGCATGTGAAGGTGTTGCTGATAGTCCAAGACATTTTACTGCCTTTTCAGAGTTGACTAGAGACAAGATTTTCAGGTTAAGTTTTTGGGCTTTAATTAATCCTTTCATGAAAAATCTACATAATCACCACAGGTAGAGTCATCTCAGATTCTTTTTTTTTTTTTTTTTTTTTTTTTGAGACTAGGTCTCGCTATTTTTGCCTGTGGAACCACAGGCTCAAGCAATCCCCAGCCTCAGCTTCCCAGGTAGCTGGGATTACAGGCACGTGCCACCATGCCCAACTATTTTTTTGGGGACTAGGTCTCACTACTAAGTGCCCCTGGTATGACTCAACCCACGATTTCTGGCCCCAGGGTGTCTTAGGCTGCTGCTTACAGGCATGCGTCACCATGCCCGGCCTCATTGCAGAATCTTTACTGGCTTTTGCAGAAATGACTTTCTCCACTCTGTTCTCTTCAGGTGTTTTTCTTCTCAATAGGCCATATCTTACAAGCCTATGTTTGCATTTATTGCTCTTTGCATCATCTCAGGAATTGTAAATCATGCCACAGCCAGTTGTCTTGCCACCTCCAAAATGGATTCTGAATCCAAATACAGAAATGATATCTGGTGTGGTCTTATGCATTTTAGTTTTTCCTGAATTTCTGTCTTACGTGCTGTTACTTTCCCAGGTTGAAGGGCATCAGTGACTATTTGTTTCCACTAATATAGTGGGTTGGTCACAAACTTCTTGTTGCTGGTAGTTACTGTGTTGTTCATGATGGTGAAGGATCTTCAGACAGTGAGGAGGCATGAGTGTTTTCATCTTATTTTTAACAGTTAAAATGTATTTATTAAATAATAATTAAACAATATAAGTAAATAATTAAAATGTATTTGATAAAGTGTTTTCTTAAGCCCTCTTAAGTGCCCTTTTATTTCATTTGCTAAGCTAAGTTGGAATTTCTATGTTAAATTCCATATTGATCAGAAAATCTGGAACCTAATATGTCAAGACTCACTTTTGAAATACAAACAAGTTAAATTAATTTCTATAAAGTTCTGCATTGGGATATCTTTGTACTGGTTACTGGTTAGGTTTTTTGGCTTTTGTTCTATTTTTCTGTAAATATGTGCATAGACCGTACATGGTGGAAACTGAGGTGGGGTAAAAATGGATTTGCTCACTCAGCATAGTTTAGAGCTGTGTATGTTTCCTTACTGACTGCCCTATGAGAGCCCACAACCATGTGACTTAAGTCTCCTGTCACATTTGTGGCCCTAGAGTCTCCTCCTCCTTTGTGCCTAGCCAAGGAGTGATTATGTTCCAATTTTATGTAGTTTAACTATTAACACATCCATCCTGTGAACTTTAATCCCATTACTGGTCTGTTAGGTCACTTGAGAAGCAAACCAAATTGCCTTAAAGTGTTATTTTTGTGAGATATGATTGAGCTTGACTGTGTCTGTATTTTTGCCTTGGCAGATACAATTAACTCAGAGATCATGGCTTAGTCCTGATAGTGCCCTATCTGCTACCTCAGTCATCTTAATGTTCTACAGTAGTGGGTCAGCAGAGGTGGCGACAGTGGCTGTCACTGCTGGGACATGTGCTGCCCGACTGTTCTCTGCCTGCCCACGTCATTGTCTTTCACTAACTTTGAATGGCTCATGATATAAACGAAAAATATTTCTATTTATATACCCTTAAGAATTAGGCTAGCATTCATATTCATTCACTATATTGTTCCATTTCTAGGAATTATCTTACAGAAGAAATCAGCGGTCCATACAAAGATTTGTGTATCAGAATAAACTTACAGTATTGTTTATAATTATAAAAATTGGAAATGGCCTGAATTTTCAATTGTAATAACACTGGTTAAGTAAAGTGTAGTATATTCTAATCTCAGAATAGCATGAAAAGCCATGTTCTCAAAGAAATTATACTGTAAATATGATAAATTGTCTATAGTGCATTGTGAAGAGAAATTTAAGATACAAAATATCATATACAGTGAGTGCCATGTTAATAATGCAAAGGAAGAAAAGCAAGTAAGCCTACTTTTTAACAATGAATCTCAATGGATGGTAGAGTTATTGGTCATTTTAATTTTTTCTTTCTACTTTCTTTTTCAAGTGTTCTACAGTGGTGTAATTTTTCATAATGCAAGATAAAAAGTTAAATTTAGAAAAGAAACCTTGTATCTTTCTCCTGAAAAAATGAGAAAGCATTTAAAGTTATTGGCATGTCAGGTCAAAGCTTATGAAAATGGAAGGCATTTGAAAGGAGAATCTGGGGTGAAATAGGTAGATTAGGTCTAGGGAATATTGGGCAAGGGTAGAAAATCAGTCAAGAAAAAAATGGATATGAGGGATTCCTATGACCTGGATGTTGGGAGGCACACTTAGATAGCAAGATGCTTGAACTCCCATAGATCACACTAGATGAGGGCAGGCCTACTGGAGGGAGATGGTGAGGGTGCAACCCTCTGGCTGGAGGGCTGCCATTCCCGTGGAAGAGGCACAGGCTGCAGTTTCTCACGGCCCTGTATTGTGGTCAGAACAGCTCATACAGCTCTCCCAGTGTCCTGGAGTTTATGACAGATTTCACTGAATGAGTCCTTAGTTTCCAGGGAAAAAACACACATAATCCATAAAATTGGTCATGGGAGTTCTTAGACTAGCTTAAATATTCTTTCAGAAATGATGGAACATGAGTTCCATGTGGCATTTTGGATCTGTGACTCTCAGTGTTTGTTTTCCAGATCACAATTTGGTGTACCATTCTTAGCAAGCAGAAATCTTAGCATGAAATAAATATTTCTTATGCAAAAGAAACCCACATCTGTAACAATTACCATTATTATATGGATTCTACAGACTCGTGACCTGTGTTTGAGCTTTAAACATGTAGGAACAGATGGCCCCAGTGTCTAAAATAAAACAAATGTGGCGTATGTGCCTGCATGTGTGTGTTTCCTGTGCTTCCCTAAAAGATAGCAAAAGGAAAAAGGAAAAACTTCATTCTTATCAGAGCACTTGCTCAGCGGAGGTCTGATTGCATGGGGTTTTAATTGATTTGTGGCTATGATAGTGAGCAAGTCTTCAAGGAGCCTTTTGTTCTTTTTTCCCACAATATAAAAATCTGACTATATTCTGCTGAGGACTTTTCTCCGTTTCCTTTTATATAAAAAAAGGTCAATTCCTGGCATGGTGCCCTGACTACTTAGTGAGCAAGACGAAAGAAAGTCAAGAAATTTCCATTACACCCATTTGGATTTATGTGGAGCTGTGTGTAAACTTAGACATAAGCTGCCTCTGTCTATCCACCCTGGATGCCAGCCCTCCCCTCTCTCTGGGGGTGGTTTCAAAGTACTAAATAATCCTAGGACCATCATGTCCTGACTCTGTCCTAATCGCTTGCCATGACATGTTACTTCCCAGGAGGAGGTGAAGGCAGTCCTCAGCCATCTTGTGATGCTGCTCAGAAGTCCTGCCCTCTCAGTCTGCGAGGTGCAGGCAGCCGCGGGAGAGAGCAGAGCTGGGGTTCCCAGACTGCCTGCATGTCAACAGCTGATCCGGCACCTCCTCCTGAACTTCCTGCTCTGGGCACCTGGAGGCCGCATGATTGCCCAGGAAGTCATCACCCTCGTAAGTTGCCCCCTTCTTTGGCTTCCTAGTTCTGAGCACAGGGCGGGGTCTAGTCTGTAAAGAGTATGTGCCAGGATTCTATCCAAACATAGACAGGCAGTAAGGCATAGACCCTAGAAACTCTGCCATGCAACACCTTCTTGTCATAGGAAAGAAACTGCAGGCTCAGAGAAAGGAGGTGACTCCTCCCAGGTCATTGCTTACTTTAAAAATGCTCATTGTTAAAATGAAAATCAACAAACCTAGACTTTCTATCTCCTCAGGTACTGCCCCTGTCAGTCAGTCAGGTGTGTGACATTCCTTGTGAGAATTCTATGAGAATGTGCTCACTGGAGGGGTCAGAGAATTTCATTTGTTAGTTTTCAAAGTGTTTGCCAATTACAAAGTATTCTTCCCTAAAGCCCAACTGACAAGAAGGTTAAAGAACAATCCATGTATCAAAGCTGAGTACCATTTTTACATTGGATTAGACAATGATCACCAAAGTCACAGGTAACAAAATAAAAAGTTAGATAATATGAATTTCATCAAAATTACTTTGTTGTATCAAAGAGAACAAACAACAGAATGAAAAAATAACTAATGAAATGGGAGATAAATATTTAGAAATCATATACATATGACTCTAGTGTCCAGAATACAAAGGAGGTCTTACAACAACAAAAAAGACAGTTCAAAAATGGCCATTTTCCAAAGAAGATACAGAAATGGCTAATAAGTAGATGAAAAAGCATTCAACTACATTATCCATTTTACGAAAGTGCAAATCAAAACCTCAAAAAAAAAAAAAATACTACTCTATGCCCACTAGGATGGCTATTATAATCAAAACATTGCAAAACAGCAAGAGTTGGTGAAGATATGGAGAAATTGACACTTGTACATTTCCACATGAGAATGTTAAGATGGTATAGCCACTGTGGAAGAGTTTGGTGCTTCCTCAAAAATTACACATTGAATTACCATATGATCCGGCAAAGTCTACTTTAATTCGAAGGAATTGAAAACAGGGATTCAAAAAAAAAAACAGATTCAAGCAGATATTTCTACATCTATATTTATAGCAGCATTATTCACAATAGCCAAAGATGGGAATAACCAAAAATGTCTATCAATAGATTAATGAACAAATTTTTTAAATGTATTATGTACATACGTTGGAATATTATTCAGTATTAAAAAGGAAGTAAATTTTGACACACGCTACAGTTGGATGAACCTTGAAGACACATACATTAAGAGACATAAGCCAGACATAAAAAGGACAAATGTATGATTCCACTTGCATAGGTACCTATTGTAACCAAATCTATAGAGACAGGGAAAAAAAAGTTATCAAGTACTATGGGAGGAGGTTAGTTAATGTTTATTGGGCATAGTTTCATTTTGGGATTATTAAAAAGTTCTAGAAGTGAAGAATGGTGATAGTTAAACATTATGAATTTATTCCATGCCAATGACTTCTACACTAAATAATTAAAATACCAAGTCTTAAATGTATTACAAGTAAAAATGCTTATCTTTTTAAATTTTTTTAAATCAAGGTAATGTTGGTTTATAACACTGTATGTGATTCAAAGGCACAGGACCATACCTTCTTAGATGCATATTATTACCACACAACAACTTCCACCAACCTCAACCCTTCACTGTAGTCCCTTGTACGGTACAACCCTTTTTGTTCTCCCCTTTCCCTCTCCCTTTCTTGAAGCCTCATTTCCACAGTCAGATTTCTAGAGTTTGTTACTGGTTTGGTTTTGTCTTCCCTGTTTCATTTCTCTATATTCTACATAAGTGAAGCCACCCAACATTGTCTTTCTCCTGACTTATTTCATTTTCATAATCCTCTTCAGTTCTATCTATGTTGTTTCAAATGGCAAGTTTGTCTTTTTCTTAACTGAGTAGTATTCCGTTGTGTGTCTATACCACATTTTCTAATCCATTCCTTGGTACTTAGACACTTAAGGTTGTTTCCATAATTTGACTATTATAAATAAGGGTGCAATGAACATGGAGTTAAAAAATGCTCATTGTTAAAATAAAACTCAACAAAGCACCAACATTCTAGCTTTTAGGGTTTTTAATTACTATTTTGTTCTTACTTTTTATTGACATGTAGTATACAAACAGAAAATGCACACCTGATGAATTTTCTACAGACTTAAAACACTAGTGACCTCAGCATCAGAGAGTCCTACCTGCTGCCATCCAGGGCACCTGTTTGACTGTGACTGAAGAGACTCCTAGTGGCAAGTGTCACTGCCAGGAACCTTAGAGCTAGTGCCCAGAAAGCTCTTCTCAGTCCTAGTGAAACAGCATATAGAGTGGTAGTCCCAGTACCCAGCCTGGCAGTCCACAACTTCTAGAAGCCTGAGTATGGTCAGGAGCAGAAAAGGACTCAAATGTTGCCATGTTGAGTATCATCTCCCCAGGACCCACCCTAGCTCAGTGATCTGTTAAATACTTTGAAAAATACACACCTTACTTTTCAGTGTATTCAGAGTGGAGAATTCAGAAGGGGAGAGCCTAAAAATGTCTGTGTGCCCACAGAACATTTTCCCTGGCCAAGGGTAAAATATAATAGCCACTGTTCTGACAATCCAAGTCAAAATTAATGGGGATTAGTCATGTTGATGGTATGAATTCTTGATATAATGTAATGAAAATGACATTTTACCTCTGTGATCTTCATCCCCAAAATGTATAATACCAGATTAATCATGCAAAAGTGAAAAACCGTAAGTGAAGCACACTTAACAAAATACCTGATGAGTACTACTCAAAACTACAAAACTCATCCAAAATGAGGAAAGTCAGAGGAACCATCACAGCTCAGTGAAGTCTATGGAGATGTGGCAACCAAATATCTTGTATCTTGGATGAGATCCTGGAGGAGAAGAAAGGCATAAAAGAAAAACTGAAATCAGAATACACTCTAGACTCTAGTTAATAAGAATGTATCTAGTTGGTTTATTAATTGTGGTACATGCACCAAACAAATGTAAGATGTTAATGATGTTAATGATAGGGAAAAACTGGGGTGTAGGGATATGAGATTTTCGTATTTTCAATACAGCTATAAATCGAAAGCTGCTCTAAACTTAAGAAGTCAACAGTAGGCACTTTTGAATCATGAAAGTGTTGGAAGCGTTTTTGTTGCCTGATTACCTGCCCATGTGCTTGACACATGTGGGCAGATGGAGCCTGTCAGACCAGCATTGCCTCAGCCCACCCCACAACTCCCCTCATTTCCTGTCTCCCTGGAGTAGAGAAATGGGCCCAAGCCAGAGCTCACCTTGCTCCTAGCCCAAGATGTCATAACAAAACCCAAGCAAGCTTCTTGGAGACTCCCTGATTTCTCTCAGTTATCTCAGCAGCATTTCCATCCAGTCCAGGGAAGCAGCCCACATTCCGAGTGAACCCCCTCAAGGCTCACTGCAGAGGGCTGCTATAAAGGAGAAGCGGAAGCACAGCAGGAAGTTGAAGGAAGTTGAAGTCTCTGTTACCTTCCTGGACAGAAACGGCTGGGCAGCCATTTCCACAATGCAGCTCAGTCCCCACCATACATGAGTGCTGCACCTGAGCTGAGAGAGCATGAGCCCTCCAGTGCATCTTCGGTAAATGTTGTTCAGTAAGCCCAGATGCACAAAACCCACCCTAGCATTTATCTTTATAGACTGGCCAGCCACCTGGGCGTAGGGGAGCTGTGGCAGCCAAGATGCCATCCTTGTAGATGCTGTTTCTGAAGCTGTTTCTACCAGCATGCCTGTCTTGCTAACTCCAAGGCTCCTGGAGTAGACAAAGGACATGCTGCCAGCATCCAGCTAATGGACACAAAGGGCAGATGGAAAGAACCCTCTGTAAGCTGCCAGCCTTCTGTGTCTCCCTTTTTATACCTCCCCCTCCCCTCCATGGTGGCAGTGTTGGTTCTGTGGGGCAAAGGCTTTGGTACATAGGGCCCTTGGCCTGCTCTGATGTGAACTCAGGCTAAGCAGACCCTGTGACAAGGCCTGGGCTCTGTCTCATTCCACTTGTCTTGGTATCTGCTGTAGAGAGCTCTGCACACTCTAGGCCTGAGGAAGGCCCTTTCTCTTACCACCTTCCCTGTCTTCTCCTAGCAACCTGGTGCTGAAACCCAACCTTTCTGAGGTGCTCCATTTCAACTCAAAGGGTCTCTGGTTCTCCAGCATCCCCACATCATCCCCTGTACAACCTTAGCTGTGGGACACGCCCAAAAAATTGCTTCCTCCAAATCTGCATGCAAGCCCAGAGATCAACCTCTGCCACTGAACTCACTCCTCAGAATCCCTGTCCCTTCTCAGCCTTTGTTCTCTGGATGCTGTCTCTCTTTTCCACTGATCCTAGTGCATGTCCCCACTCTTCCCTCTCCTTTCAAACAGATGAAGGGAGAGCAGCCTCTCTGGTATTTAGAGTCTTCCTGCTCCTCTAGACTCATTTTCACCTGCCTATGCCCCACCCTGAGCTGATGTTTCTTTCTCCTTTGCCTTTTGTTTTCTGTTGCTGGACCATAGCAATGACAGCCAAAAGTAGCAGGAATCTGAAATCTAGGTTTAGTTCTATAGTCCTTGAAACCAAAATGAACTTAATTTCTACACAGTTGCTCCTCAGCCAGGTCTGCAAGAAACTTGGTTACCACTCTTGACTGCAGTGAGGCGAACTTTTGTACGTGATGGGAGACTTGGGCTGAAGTTGTGCTGGCCTGAGAAGATGTGACCTCATGGGCACACTGCACTGCTTCTGACCGGGTCAGGCCCAGCATCACTGGACATAGGGCAGGAGGCTGACTCCATTCCCCACTCGGGTGTTATAGTGTGCCAGGGAGGTTTACACTGTTTTGTCCAGAAAAGACAGAAACTAAGTCTGACGAAGGTCATTTACAGCATCTATGATTTTTTATTAAAAAAGTGATGATGTCAAGAACCACAGAGAGCCTGCCTGGCTGGCAGTGTGCCCTTGCCCCAGCAGAGCCCTGCTTGACTGCTCGGCACTGTACTCCTGGTGTTGCAGTGAGTTCCTGTCTATGTCACCTGGTCTGGAGGTTAGAGGTATGACCCCAAAGGGAAGGGTCTCCTGGCTTATAGGAATCCAAGTCCTAAAATCCAGGGTAATCCCTGGGAAACTAGGGCAGTTGGTCACCCTACCAAAATCACCCAGTTTAGAGATGGAGAAGCAGCTGGCCTGCAGTGGTTAAACATTAACTGCGGGATCAAGATACACACACAGAAACAAATGTGTCAAGTATTCTCAAAAAAAACAGGGCTTCTTAATGTCCTTATGCCTAAAAAGTCACAATCAATTCTTCTTGATGCTGAATTGTGAATTTCTCATCCTTCTCACTCAACTGAAGTTCTTAGAAAAGTACTTCTGGGCTCCAAAAACCAAGAACCCAGAGACTGTGTTTTTTTTCAGAACTGACAATCCCTGTGTTTCCTGCTTCCCTGTGAGAATCAGGTGTTAAAACATTAGGTGCTTATGAAAAAACAAGTGGGCCCGGATGCTAACCTGAGAATGTCATTTATAAAACTGCTTATGTGAAAACAGGTGACATTTTTCTCCCATCATTTCCAGTCCCCATATTAGTGCAAGCCTTCTAGAGGAAGTCAAGCCACTTGCTGCTCATTCATTTTCCTTTGCTCCTCATAGCAAACAATCCCAGGCTTGTGGCAACCATGCAAGCTGTCTGTAGCTTCTGGGAGTTCCAGACCACTTGTGGGGAGAGGGTAGTTTCAAGGTTTCAGTGAGCATTCTGCTCGCTAGAACACCAACCTCTGAGAATAGCTAATCACCTTGAAGGTAAAACAAGAGCCATTTGAAGCTAACAGGAATGTGACTGCTTTCTAGGGACAGAATGGTTATGCTTGGTCCATTGGACAGTGAGGTGAGCTTGTCTGAAAAGTTTTTGATTAGCTTCCTCTTCTGTTTTTGTTGCAGATGGCTCAGACTGATGAAGTGACCCATGAGATCATTGGCTTTCTTGACAAGACCTTAGATAGATGGGATCATCTTTCCGTGGAAGCTCCTGAGTCAAGAAAACTGGCTCAAGAACTCCTTACAGAGCTGTATGGGCAAGTATCGCCCAGGAAGGTTTAGCTGCCATGATGGAGACAGGCTTGCTGAGGCCACATAACAGAATAGCAATGCCTCTTACAGTCAGAAGTCATTGGAATGAAAGCCTGTCTGGTTGTGAAGATGAGGTATTAATCTCTTAGGAAGATCTGGTAGTAGGTGTTGTACAGTATGAGAAGGCAGGCTCTTTGGCCCTAACTCCGCTTTCTTCCTTAATGACCGGATTATGCCTCCAGATCACCTGTAACACCCCAGGATGTCTACGAGGGAATCTATAGAGAAAAGGCTTAGATGGGAGATCAGATTTTTTTTTCCCCCATATCAAATCAAGACATGCAGTCATTGTTTGAATGTTTCAAAGTCTTTGGATCAAGAAATTTAGAAAGCAATCAATTCAAAAAACATCTTAGTCCCTTTCCACAGATTTCTTTAGAAATCAGGTAACTGTTATTAGTATTCCTTTTAACGTTAACACCAGGATTTCAGATAAAGCCACACTTTCACACTTCCCTAAGAAATTCTTCGCCAGAAGAGTCAGGATCCCTCACGTTTCCTTATGAGTACTCTCTGATAGGCCAAGGGGAAACAGCCTAGTGGCATGTGGGAGAGATGGGCCCCCAGTCAGCATCAGACATAGGTACTAGCTCTGCTGTGGAAAGCAACTCCAATGGGCAATGACATCATGCCAATCCTTGGGCTGATTGCGCTTTATATTTACTAAGGACTACTACCAAATTACCTCATGTCCAAGATGATTGACGGGGACAAGAATGGGACATCTTCTAGAAACATCAGAAGAAATGATTTATCAATTATCTTGTAAACTGAAAAAGGAATTAGAAATTTCTAATAAAGACTTGATGATCCCAAGGTTAATATTTGTTTCAGTTGAACATCACTTTTTTTTTTTCAGGCTACTGTTATATTGATTGCATGCTCATCAATGTATATTCTTTTTGTCAAGTGAGTCAAAATTTTTTGTCCCTTTTAGTTTATGTATTAGTAATTTCTGAATCTTCCTCAGTCTTAGCTAGACATTGGTTGGATTCAACTTTGGTTGGATTATAGTTGAACTTTTAGGGAAATTACTTGTTTTAGTGTTATGAAATGCTGAAGGCTCCACTTGAAGATCTGGAAAATTGCTGCATGCCCAGTTCCCTGGCCATCAGGGCTCCCTTGCCAGTGGGGAGCAAAGGGGGCCAAGGTTCCTGGGTAAGCCCCCTAAGCTGGGTGAGTCCCAGAGGGGGGATGGGGTGGGGAGGTGGCCCTACCCACAGCGGATGGCTGCTTCAAAGGGCAGCCATCTGCAGCTTGGATCAGCCGAGTCATGTTGCCCTCTGCTCTTAGCCCAAGGGGAGCACAGGAGGGCACAGGCTTGTCTGTCTGGGCCCACCCCCATGCAGAGCGGTACCTGCAGCAGCAGGCAAGCGGGGGGGTGGGCGTGTGGAGCCTCTTCCATTTCGCTCTTACTTCAGCTAAACTTCAGAGGTTCAAGAACATGCGCAACACAAACCCCAACATAGAATGGGCAAGGGACCATGCTAAAATCCAGCCCACAACCCTGAGATGGATAACCAAGAGAACCAGTGCATGCAAGACAAGAGAAACTGACAGAGACACGATGTTACCATGCACACTTACGCACTCATCTGGCCAAGAAGACCTGGGACTTTTTGGAGAGGCCTTCAAGGAGAGCAACACACCCTCCCCACACTACAGGAGAGGAGAGGATGACCAAAGATGGGGTAATCGGCCCCACATCAAAACTGCAAACTGAGGCAAAGATGATCTTCAAAGGCCATTCACAGATACCTGTATTTACAGAGAAACTTCTTGACCAACACTGGCTGGGGGCGAGACCCCCTAAATCTGACACCAGAGCCATAAGTAAAAGCAGCAAAGCAATGGAGATGGGATTGGAGAAGATGGCCTGCAGCAAGAAAACAAGGACAAGATCACAAATGAATACAGACTGGCCACCCAAGGCAAACTTAAGACTGAAAACCTACCAGCAAGGCTCACATGGTTCCAACAACACAGTCCCTCACCCAGTGAAAGGACACTGCCATAGGAAAGAGACTAATGGACTTAGCACCACTAGTAAACAACAAAGAGTGAGTTTGAGAGAATCGAAGGGGCAAGGGAGGGAGGAGGGTAGGGGAGGTATCCCCCCAAAAAAACAGAGGTTGTGATCTAAAGAACAAAATAAATTTTTTAAAAAATCTGGAAAATTCCGAAAACTTTTATCCTTACTGCCTTTTGAGAAGTTACAGTATAAAAGATGAGCTGTTAAAATACTTTGTAACAGCTGCTTCATTTGGAGTTGAAGACACCTATGCTGACCTTTGCTTTGGAAGCTGTGACCACCTTCTATGGACATGAAGAACAAGGCTTATTTTGGTGGTAGTAACTTCTAAGGCAGGTGCCCACCAGGATTCATATCTCTCTGTGAATTTCCATGTGGAAATTCGTTCACACTGTATTTTATTTTATTTTATTTTATTTTTGAGACTAGGTCTTGCTATTTTTGCCCAAGGAACCTCAGGCTCATGTTGCCTGGGATACCACAGACTCAAGCAATCCCCAGCCTCAGCTTCCCAGGTAGCTGGGATTACAGGCCTGCGCCATCACGTCCAGCTATTTTTTGGGGACTAGGTCTCACTATGTTGTCCTGAGCGGGACTCAAACCGCGATCCCTAGTCCCAGCAGCTTCATAGGCTGAAGCTTACAGGCACGAGCCACCATGCCCAGCTCTACACTGTATTTTATATCAAACAATGAAATGCTACAGCTCCAGTTCTAGATTTCTTTCTGTCCTGCCTTTACCTCAGCCCGTTTGTGTCATTCTATTTCTTTACAAAGCCCCTAAGCTCTCCCAGGCCTTTGGACATCTGAGCCCTCAGAACTTAAATCTTCATTACAATGAATTCCCAGTCAAGTAGATCCCATATCTTATATGAACCTGCACTCTCCATGAAAACTTCCATCAAAGACTAGCAGGCACTGGTTTGCTTACTGATGGTATTTTCCCCCCTCACCTTTTCTCACCTTGATAAAAGGGAGAGGTGCTCACCAATGGGAAAATTAAGAAAATGTCACCAAAAAAGTTGTTCCCCAGACTAGATGAACATCTACACAGCTTGCCACTGGACCACATGTAGGTCCATGCTAACTTTGTAGGTGGCTTTACTCCACATATCTTTCATTTTTGTCATTCTAAAAATCACATTGCACCTAATTTTGTGTTCACATTAGATATTATAATATTTGTTATAAAAAGGTTCCCTCTTCTCTCCAATTATGAAAACTTTCAGATCACAAAAAACCTAGATCCATCTGCCCCTGGAAAAGACCAATGGTGGATTACCTCTGGGCCTGGGACTCTAGCCATCAGATACCTAATAGCAGTAGTCCCATTTCCAAAGATGGGAGAGTAACTATAGGGAGACAGTCAACAGGGCTGCTAACCTCTGATGAATGCATTATATGTATGTGGGTATGTACATTATGCATTTTTCTGTATACCAGACTTAAGTATTTCCACTTAGTGTAACTTGTTCTTCCCCATTTTTTTAAAATTTTATTTATTTTATTCTTTAGATCACAACCTTGGTAAGTGGCTTTTGGGAGACATCCCCCTCCCTCCTCCTAGTGCCCCTTCTATTCTCTCAAACCCCACTCTTTGTTGTTTACTAGTCTGTGTTGAGTCCATCAGTCTCTTTCCTGTGGCATGTTCTTTCATTGGGTGAGGGACTGTGTTGTTGAAACCAGGTGAACCTTGCTGATAGGTTTTCAATCTTAAGTTTGTGTTGGGCTGTATTCATTTGTGATCTGTCCATATTTTCTTACTGCAGGCTGTCTTCTCCAATCCCATCTCCGCTGTTTTGCCGCTTTACCTTATGGCTCTGGTGTCAGATTTAGGGGTTCTCACCTCCAACCATTGTCGCTGAAGAAGTTTCTCTGTGGATACAGGTGTCTGTAAATGGCCTTTGTAAATCATCTCCTCTGCCTTAGTTTGCAGTTTTGGTGTGAGGCCAATTACCCCATCTTTGGTCATCCTCTCCTCTCCCGTAGCATGGGGAGGGGGCCTTGCTCTCCTAGAAGCCATCTCCAAAATGAGGTTTTGGGTCTTCCCAGCCCAGTGAGCGCATAGGTGCGCATGGTAACATGTCTCTACAGTTTCTCGTCTCGCATGCACTGGTTCTCTGAATTGTCCATTGGCTGCTTCCAGCTCAGGCTTGTGGGCTGGATTTTTGCATGATCCCTCACCCATTCTATGATGGGGTTTGTGTTGCACATGTTCTTGCTCTTGAAGTTTAGCTGGAGTGAGAGCGAAATGGAAGGGGCACCCCCCCACCCCACCGGTACCTCCCTGCACAGGAGTGGGGCCCAGATGTTTGAGTCTGTGCTCTTCCATGCTCGCCTTGGGCTAGGAGCAGGGTGCAACATGTCTCTACCAATCCAGGCTACAGATGGCTGCCCTGTGCAGCAGCCATCCACTGGTGGGCGGGGCCACCAATACCCCCACCCTGTCCTCCCTCCAGGGCTCACCCGCCTTAGGCTTACAGGGCTTATCCAGGATCCTTCACCCTCTTTGCTCCACTGGCAAGGGAGCTCATACAGCTCTAGGGACCCAGGCGCACAGGCAGCCCTCAGGTGGCTGCCTGCTGGTGGGTGGGACTCAAGTTCCCACCCTAACCCACGCCAGAACCTCCCTGCACAGGGACAGGGCCCAGATGGCTGAGCCTGCACCCTTCCATGCTCCCCTTGGACTAGGAGCAGGGGGCAACAATCCAGGCTGCAGATGGTTGCTCTGTTCAGCAGCAATCCGCTGGTGGGTCTCCCCCCATTTCTGAAGAGAGAATTTGAAGGAGCCAAGTACCCTCTGCCCTCTCTGCTGCTCCACACCCATCATCCTGTGTCCCAGGATTCTCACAGTCCCAGAACATTTTGGGAGGAGGAAAGCCAGTCTACATTTGCCACTTAAAGGCCCCCAACTCACCCTGGTTTTACCTTAGCCAAACAGCATGGGCATTCCAGCCGATCACTCTGCGTACTGCCAGGGCCACTGAAGACATCACCTGTGTCCAGAGGCACCTGAGAAAGAGGTGGCAATCGAATAAGGTTTCTGCCCAGGCCCTTGGGCAGCCTCAGTTTGGGCAGCCTCGGTTGGGCAACATCAGTGCTTCTGCACTCAGTCCATCTGTCGGTGGCACAGGTGCTGGCCCAAAGCAGGAAGGAGTCCAGGTGGAGCCACAAAGTGAAGTGTGAAAACCAAGAAGCAGATATCTGGATGGGGTGAGGGTGGAGGTTGGAAAAGAAGCACTAGGAAATCGAGTAAAAATCCAAACCTAGCCCATCCTGTGTCACTCGGAGAATCAGGCATTATTTGCATAGAATCCACATTGACTTTCTTCCAAGGAAGAAGAGAAATGGAGTTTAAATGTTGCTGCCCCTGCCTTCAAGTTGTTACACCCCCACCACTTACCACCTACCCCTTCCTCCACTCCACGGAAAGTGGGTTTTAACATGGACTCCATGGTAAGTTACCATCATCAAGTTGTTCCAAAGGAACCAAACTTAAGGTCAATGTATGTCTTGAAGTCTTCAAAACCCAATTCCCCAGTGTTTACAGCAAGGGTCCACATCTTATCCCTCATATTCAGACTAGCGACCACATAGTGTATAGTGTAAGACATCCCTTTTCAAGTCCTGACACATCCATGATGTACCGTTTTTCTTTAAAGGATTTTCTTTTTTCTTAAACTTGGTGTTTGGGTTAGTAAAATTGTATACTTTGATAGTGACAGTTCCTTCCATTGAGGTAGGAAGCCTCATTAAGTCAATGTGGATAATCTCTCTCTCGATGCTTCTCACAGTGATAGATCATGTGGATCAGCTACAATTCTTGATTCCAAGAAGAGAAATGGGCACAATTTTAACAGAAAAGGGGAATGATCAGAAGTGTATTTAAAAATTCATTGAATTGCTTGGTAGGGATGGCCTATTGTAACCAGTAAACTGGGCATCTCAAGTCCATCTTCAGAAGGTCTGGCAAGAAATCTGCTACTACTTATGCCATATCCTGCAACCAAGAGCTGTGGCTTTGCCCCTGTAGCATCTGTGACACCTCAGTAGAAAGGTCCTTTACTCCATTCTCTGAAGTTTGGCCGCCATAGTCTGTCACATCGAACCAGAGGATCCCAGGTCCTCTCCTGGTTTTTAGTGTAAAGGGGAGCTGGAAAAGCTAGTGTCTGCTTGCTTGGTCCTGACATCATTGATTTGCCCTGAACTACACTGTATCATTCCCAGACAGCAAGGGGTCAAGTACTGTACAGGTGAAGAAAATAATAGCCAAAAACACTATATATTGTCTCTATTGCCTCTTCTTCAACTCTTCTTAGACATTTAAGAAATGTCCATGAAATAGTCCAACTCTCAAGAAAGTAGAGAGGGTTCTTGTGGCAGAAAGCCAGTCTGCAAGTATCTCAGGGCCTGTGAATCCTGAGACCTAGGGCATAGGAGATAAGGATAGGGGAGTTGCATATGCTTTGCAGGATGGCAGTGTACTCTGGCCTCTCACTACTGCCAGCCCTGCAGTGAGACCAGACTGTCCCAATATTGCCAGTGTCCCTGAGGACTACCCTATCCACAACCCCACCCCCATTGAGAACCACTGCTCAAACTGGTGGTACTTTCCTTCTAGAAAGACATCTGGAACATGCTGATCCTACTAAAACAACTAGATAATGTGGTTCCAAAATTTATGGGAGAAAAAAACAGGAAAGTTCTGGAAGCAATGTGTAATGGATTGAGAGAAAGTGCTGGCACATTCTCTAAAGTTTGACACATTACAAGAGTTTGACAGGACCTGAAAGAGCACTAACAGGCCACCACAACTTGATCAAGAGAGCCTTCCAGGCAGCCAAGAGTTTTCAGGCCTCCCACTAGTTTGGATATTCTTCACCTCATCCTCCTCCCTGAAGTTCCCCCTTGACTGGCAGAACATTGCAGGGCTCAACTTCAGTTGAGTTAGTCTCTGCTTGACCCTTGATTGCTTCCCAGTGGTCATTCCAGTACCCATCTTGGGACTTCTGCCTTCTGTGGCCTCACTCAACTGAGCTTTCACTGCCACCTCTGTAGCGAGGTCATCCCCCCAGCCTGGACCACACACCAGATTACCCCACTATCAGGTATGAGATGCCCATCTCGAACAAAGATGACCAACTGCTCCACCTCAAGCCAGTCTTCCTATGTCAGCTGATGGTGGCATTATATTTCTAGTGACTTGGGTCAAATCCTCTAATTATTCTTGACTTCCATTTTTACCCATATCCAATCAATTAGGATAATCCGGAATCTGACACCTTTTGCCCTCCCCCCCATTGCTGCTGCTATGTGGAGACACATCATCTGCCAGATGTCCAGCTTCTGCCCTTGTCCTTTTCTAGTGCCATCTTGTCATACCACTGTCCAAAGAACTCCAAAGCCGCCTCAGGGTAAAACCCAAAAACATCAAATGAAAACTTATGGCAGAAGCTACACAGCCTTGACCCACTTTACTCTCTGACTTCATCTCCTATTGCCTATATCTGTCCTGCCTACACCTACCCACCAACTGCACCTATTTCAGCCATGTGGATCCAGAGTAGTGACTCCAACCCTCCAACCTCAGAGCCCCTATGGGTTGCCCTAAACCCCAAGACAAGGAGGCTTACTCCTTCCCCTGCTCACATCTCATCACTTCTGGAGACCTCCGTGACTCTCCACTGCTTACCTGCACAATATTAGCTCCTCTCCTTGATACCAGCACCTTCTAGTCATTAGGGAATTACTACTTCTATATTGCATTTACTCTTTTACTGACTCTACCACACATGCCTGGAATGGTTCCAGGTGTACACAGGTGTCCAATAAATAGTTGGACTAACCTGATTATGAATTTAATATGCGATGAAGGCATTTTGATCAACAGAAAAATAGTATAGGGAATCAAGTAGGATTTCTGTTTCCTACTTGAAAAGAAACAAAAGCAAAATGTCCCACCCTCTTACTTTACCAAACTTTAGTCTCTGGAAGTATGGTCTCTGGAGTTGGGAGTTTTCTCCAAAGATGGCTCTAGTAGTTCTGCTTGGAAAGAGAAAGATGAAAGGAGCAAGAGGAAGTCTGTTGCCACACAAGGAAAATAGTCCACTGTCCACTGCACTGACACATTAAAAAAAAAAATGAGTTCATAAAATTAGAACTTTCTTACTTTCAAATGTAAAAAGAATGTTCTTGTGTTTCATTTAGAATATCTTGTTCATCTTTGGTTCGTAAGATTTTGCATAAAATGATCTCAGTCCCTCTGGCCTCCCCTTCCCCTGCACCCAAGACCTGCCTGGGTTCTGCAAGAGCAAATCCCCTGTTGTTGCTTTAGAGATGACTTTGGGAGATTAAGGAGGGAAAGTGTCTTGACATAGGAAGGAACATGAGGTTTCAGCTGCATCATTGACTTCCCAGAATCAGAAGATTCTGGCTGAGGCCATGAAGGGAATCAAGATGTGAAACTCAGACACCATAGAAGAAAAGAAAAAGTGACCATACAGAAATAACCATTAGCCAAAAATCTAAATCAAAACAAAACAAAAGTTTTATGCAACATAAAACAGAACTAATATTCGAATTCTTAGAGGGCTTCTATAATGCATAAACAAAAGACCATCAACCCCGGAGACTTATGGATGACACAGTACTGCAATCAGTTAACAAAAGGGTAAATTAATCATAAATGACCTTGAGATTTGGAGAGCCACCTCCAGCCAGGTTCTGGAGGGAACCCGCCCGACCTTTCCCCCACTCAGGTTAGATGCCAGAAATCACTGGCACCAGCACCAGTATCTGGGAGGGTCCCTTCTTTGTGCCACCGCTGCTGCCACAGATTCAGACAGCCACCCCCCACTCAGGTTAGACATGGGAAATCACTGCTGCCAGCACCAGGCCTCTGGGTGGGTCCCTTCTTGGGCAGCCAGTGCTGCCACAGATTCAGAGAGCCACCCCTTTCAGTCAGGTTTATGAGGGAACCCACCCACATCTTCCCCCACCCAGGTGAGATGCTGAAAATCAAATAACTACAGATCTACTTTCAAACTGGAAAACATTACTAAGCATGCCAACCAACACCAGATCCATGGTTTCTCAATATGCACAACAAGTTAGAAAGCAAAACACTGTAAGGAGAAAAACCATAGACATGCCCTACAGGAAATAATCCATCACCACCAAAGAAAAGACAATCTCCAGAAAACACCAAGGTAAATATTGAAGAAATGATGTGTATCTCAGACAAAGAGTCCAACATCAACATGTTAATGCACCCCCCAAAATAAGAGAAGAATCGGAAAAAAAGGACAGCACAATGATAGAAGCATTTAATGCACTAAGGGAAGAAGTAGAAACATATAAAAAAGAAAACATCAATATGTATAACCTAATCAATGAACTGAAAAATGAAACTGAATCCTTAACATTGAAACTGAAAGAGACTCAAGATTTAAGGGTTGAAACAGATGAGCTCAAAAATGCACAGAAAAGCCATGGAAGTAGATGAAATTGAAAAACAAATCAGCATACTTGAAGATACGGAAATAGAGAGGACAAAGAAAGAACAGAGAAAAACAAAGTAAGAAGGCTGAAGAAAAGCTCAGATTCCTTAAAGAAAAGAACATGAGAGTATTAGGAATCCCAGAAGGAATCCCAGAAGGAGAGGAGAGAGTCATGGGAACTAAAAGACTTTTCAATATACTAATTAGAGGAGAATTTCCCAAATCTGAAGAAAGAAATGAAAATAGACATATAGGAAGCCAAAAGGACATCAAACTACTTTAATGAAAGAAAAGCCACAGCGAGACACATCATCACATCATGGTAAAACTTCCAAGAACCCAAGATAAGGAAGAAATAATGAGAATGGCTAGAGAAAAGATAACCTACAAAGGAAAATCCATTAGATTGACCTCGGATTTTTCTGAAGAGACACTCCAGGCAAGGAGAAAATGAAGTCATATCTACAAAAAAATCCAAGAAAAACAGTGCCAGCCAAGAATACTCTACCAAACAAAGCTATCCTTCCTCTATGAAGGAAAGAATAGAAACTTCTCCAACAAGCAGTCTCCAGAAATTTGCTACCACTAAACCCCCACTCCAAGAAATTTTTCAGGAGACCTCAAGATCAAAACCATAAGAAGAACAATACAAAAAATAATAATAATAATAA
>PVHY01010450.1:0-26487 GCA_004024945.1 Uropsilus gracilis
ACTGCTTTAAAAAAAAAAAAAAAAAAAAACCCACCCCTGAAATGTGAAGCTTAAGAGGGACCTGAAGCACTTGTAGCACCTTTGTGAATATGAAAGACTGAAAGATATCACTGAATTGCTCAGACCCGCTTAGGGACCTAATTTAAATACCACAGGATAATCTGTGGCTTCTACAGATAAAATTTTAAAAGGCACCCTGCAGCTCTAAAAGATTACACCGGCCCAGGGCTAGTCCCTAAGTAGGCCGGCCACAGAGCCCAAGTTTTCAAAGGGGGAGTAAGTTTACAATACACTGCTCAGCCCAGTTCAGAGTAGGACACACCAGCATGCTGCAGCTGCAATCACTGAGCCCTACAGGAGAAGCTGTAATCCCACATTTATCAACAGAAAAGTAGGTTCTTGATTTTCTTGCAGTTCTACAGAGAAAGCTGAGCAATGCTCTGGCCAGTTCCTTTCAATCTTTGAAGAAAACAGACCCCAAAAGTTTTATAATTGAACAGATCCAACCTTCAAGCAAGGCTTTCAATTAGCAATTTTCCCCCTTTCACCATCTCTTTACTGGAAATAAAAGTGCCTAAAGGACAAGCCCCAAAGTGTTACCCACTGTCTGCTGGCGAATATGGTCCCTTTGCACACACTGGACCAGACATGCAGTTATTTGCACCAACCCTTAGAGTGATAAAACACAACAATTTTCATTTGCAGGCAGTATAATTATGCTTACAATTAACACATAATAACACATGAGATTAGAGTGAAGAGTAATCCCACAGATGCACAGGCTCTTGTAGGACCGCCATGCATGTGAGATCCAATCCATTTCTAAAGCAAGAAACCTGAAAATACTATTAATGGCACAGTTCGTTTCTTCAAAAGCCTGTCCAACATTTGAAAGCCATGTTCTCTGGCTGTTCCTGCTTACATATTTCCTACTGAAAATGTAACAAAAAGGATCTAGACACTAATGATAAACTACATTTCCCAATTTTCCCACTAAGAAAAGCCCTCTTACACTTGCTGTTATATATTGTCAGAGTCAGCAAAATTCAAAACGTTTATAAATGATTGAAGCTCAAGCAGAAAAACCCCACATAGTTGTTCCCATGACTTGCTTGTCGTCTTTTCTAAATAAAAGGGAATGCCAGTCTCAGAATGTATGAATTTAACACTCTTGCAGAGAAGGGGGAGAGAGAAATGGGGAAGGTAGGAAGAAAGTGACTTTCCCCAAGTTACACATCCCCTCCCACACACACCCCCCCTAGATGTTGTGTGTAATTAGCCTGCTGCCCAAGGCACAGGCAAACACACCACAATGCAAGAAAGCCCCTCCATCTCTATCTGTTTGAAAGTAAGCTCCACATTATACTCCCTCTTTAAACTAAATTTCATCATGTATGTCACAGGGAGTACTGGTTTATGTGGGGTTTTTTTTGGGGGGGGGGCACTCCCAATAATCTTAAGCATGTGCTCTGAATGGAGTCCTATTTGCTACTTTATAAAAGAAAGATCACACAGAGAAAGAATCTACCCAAGATTCTTTCTTATATTTTTTTCCTCTCTTACTGTCAAGGCAAATTGTCACATTTTGCTCCAAACTTTTAAGGAAAAAAAGGGTATTCTAATAGTGCCCTATAACTGAGCATTAGTACGTATTAGTAAAGTAAAAATAAAAATTCATTTCAGCATTTTTACATAACCAGTAAGAACTAGTAAATGGATAGTTTATCAGTTTGTTTTTTTTTTTCACCAGAAAATAAAAATTGTAAAGTCTGTTTAAAAGCCAAAACCTAAGTGTTCAACACAGAACTGTACAAAAAAATCTTAAACAAAAATATCTGTGACCATTTATGGAAATAGTGAGATTGGCAAAATAAGTCTATCCCCTGAAAAAATAATCAACAACTCAAAACCTCACTGTTGACAAAGGTTCAACTAATCCATTTGTCTTTCTGAGTCACTTTGTAATTAGTTGTATTTCCCAAGCTTCTTGCCAAAGTTGTAGCTAATACTGACCCTTATAGGCATTCAGGTATGTTTGAACCCAACGGTTATGGTATTCACAGAAGGGTACAAACCCCATAGTGGAAGTATGAAATACTAGACACAGCTGAAGTCTGTTCCCTCAAACACTGCCTTAGAGTACCCTGGCAGAGAAGCCTCCAGTATGAGAGGAGCAGGAATAACTGCTGCCTTCAGAGAAAGGAGCCCATTCCAGTCAGGTTCTGACAATAGAGAGGAAAGGAGGGGGATCTAACCCGGTAACCACCTGCAGGACCAGCCAGCACAACACAGCCCACAGCCACAGAAAACTTCCAAAAACAATCAAGGTGACGGGTTGGGAGATAAAAAAACATGTGGTTGCCCTGAACTGATAGTGTTCCACTCCTTTGCATTATCTGTAGCCTGTTAAACATCTTAAAAAAAAAAAAAAAAACTATTTTGAAATCTGATAGGTTTTGTAGACCTTTCTGTCCCAGGACCTGGGCTCCCTCCAAGGTTGTTTTTAAAACACGGCCTTTTTACATTACCCACTCCTGGAACATCATCTGTCTCTAAGTTTCCAGTGCTTACTGAGGTCAATTTTCATTTCTGCAAATCACAGGCAGCCACTTGTTTCTGAGAAGTTAACAAGCCTCCTGAGAAATGCTAGTGGCTGGTATTTCATTGTTTCATAAATATTTTTATACAGTGACACCACTCAACTTTAAATAAATCTTCAAAAATAAAGACAATTAAAAAGCACAGAAAATTGTGATCTGGACTTTATTTTCGTCAGACAAGAATCAGGGAGGTGTGAGACTCCATTGTTTTCAACCCTCTCAAGAAAAAAAAACACGTTGCTTCGATTAAAAAAAAAATACACATTGAGAAGGAAAGAAAACTAGAAGTTGAACTTTCTTTAAAGCGGTCCTCTGGACTTCTGGAAACAAGTGTGGAGACAGCTACGAACAAAGACGAGAAGTGCACCCTGCTTTCTCCCTCTCCTGGGGATCATTCCTCTTCCAATAAACAATCAAATCCCCCAGTATTTCCTACCGAAGGGGAAGTTTTCCAGGGAGAGTTTTCTCCAGGGTTTGTTGGTAACTGCGACTCCGTCTTTTTTGGACACAATGTTTCTGCTGACTCCTGAAAATTTTCCACTTGAATGTGCAATGAAGCGGCGGCGGCAGCAGCAGCCCTGGAGAAGCGGCTCAGACCGCCGAGCCTGCTTTCATCTTTGAGAAGAAGGAGCGAACCCCCGCCAGCAGCACAAGTCCGCGCAGACCCCCGACCGGCCTCAGGGGGCCCCGGCGCCTGCCCCCCACCCCCACCAGACCGCCCCACCAGCGGCTGCGGGGGGGAGGGGGTGTCCGGCCGGCTTCGAACTGAGAGGCGGCGGCCGCGGCTCTCCCTGCCCACGTTCGCTCCGAACTTCTGACTTCTGAGAGAAAACCCCGAAAAGCGCCCACGGGGGTGTGCGTGTGTGTCCGCGGGGGGCCGGGCGGCCGAGGGGGGCGCGGCGCGGCCGTCCCGGCGCCGCCAGGGCCCCGGCGGGGGCCGCCTGTTGCCGCGCGGGCTCCGCAGCGCGCGGCCCAACTTGGCGTCCCGGCAACTCGCGCGGCGGCGCCCGGCCGCTCACCTTGAAGGGGGCGCGGGCAGGCGAGCGCGGGGGCCCGGGCCCGGCTGTCCGCGTGCCCGCCCGGCCGCCGCACACAAAGCAGCGCCGGGAGAGAGAGCAGGGCCGGGGCGGAACGCGCTCGGGGCCCCCCGCCCCCCGGCGCCCCGCACGCCCCCGGCGCCCCCCGCAGCCGGCAGCAGCCCCGCGCGCCAACTTACCTCGGCGAAGGCAACCGCCGCAGCGCCCGGCGAGTCCGAGGCAAACTTCGGCGCCGCTTCCCCCGCCCTTTGCTCGGTGCCCGGCTCCCGACTCCCAGCTCCCGGCTCCCGGCTCCCGGGCTGGGCCACCCCACCCCTGCCTAGCACCGCTCCTGCCCCGGGGCCGGCTGGACGCACAGAGCGGCTGCCCGCAGCTCCGGGCAGAGGTGGACGGGGTGGGGGGGCTTCACTGCATGGCCTGTCCCCGGACGCGGCCGCCCCGGGCCCGGGCCCCGCCGCGCGGACTGGCCCGCAGGGTGGAAGCGAGTCTGCAAAGTGCTTGGTGGGCGCCCGCGGCGGGCGGCGGGGCCGCGGCGGCGGCTGCAGAGGCTCGGCTCGGCTCGGGCGGCGCGGCGCGGCGCGAGCGATGCTAAGAATGTTCGGAATGAGGACAGGAATGAAATGAACGCCAGGACCGAACTCGCTCCGGAGGGGTGGGGCCTCGGTGACGTCATGCGGCCGGCCGCCCGGGGCCGGGGGCGGGCCTAGCGCCGCCGGTGACGTCATGGGGATTCTGGGCGGGCCCGGCTCGACGGCCTCGCAGTTGGGGCGCGGGCTCCCCGCGGAGGGGCGGCAGGGCGGAGTCTCGAGCCCACTGGGGAGCGGGGCGCGCGCGGGAGCCGCCCTCTCGCCTTCCCGGCGCGGGCTCCGGGCTTTGTCCCGAGCTGGGCGGGGCGGACGGGAGGAGGGCGATCGGAGGTGCCCGCGCCCGCGCCGAGAACTCTGGAATCCTGGGTCCTCTCTTCGGGGCGGGCGCTGAGGCCGGAGCCGCGCGCGCCAAAGCTGCCCTGCCTCAGTTTCCTTCGACCGGGATGCGGAAGCTCGGGCAGTCTCGCATAGAGATCCAGCAAGTGTGGGGAAGAGAAGTTTTTTTCCGGCGTTTCGGGTGGTTCTGCCGCGCGGCGGACGCTTTCCCGAGGCCAGATTCCCAGCCTGCCATTTCGTCCCTGCTTCTGGTGCACTTTATGAAACGTCCAGGGTTCTGATTTAAGTCGAAATCTGCCCTGTTGTTGGGCAGGGAAACCTTTTACCCTAGAAGAGAAAGCGTAATTACAGAGTTCGTAATAATCCTGCCCTGCCAGCTCGGTCTTCTCCAAGTCGCTGAAGTTCAGCTCCCCTATAACTACTGTCTGTACTTTTCGAAACAACGCGTCAGGGGAAATCTCCCAAAATTTTGGAATACTGCATCCGGCAGCTTCCCAGCGTGTGCGTGCGTGAGTGTGTGTGTGTGTGTTGTGTGTGTTCCGTGGTAAAAGATTAATTATAATCCCACCTTTGAAGGTAGTGACGAAAAGGTGACATAATTGTGGGTAAATGAAAAAACATTGGGTCAAGTTGACCCACTGTGGGCCGAGCTGTCTAAAGTTTTTGTTAACTTTAGTCTGCAATTTCATTTAAATCAAAGTAGACATGCAATCCCCCATGCTGTTGACCTCTGTTCCTTTCCATTTGGGGCCTCAGGGTAAATAATGGTGCCTGTTAATGTGCCACACGACTCCCTAAATATGGATCAGTGAGGGAAGTTAAATGAGACTGCCACAGCGGTTTTCCATAAACATCTTTTATTAATGTATTTCAAAATTTTGTTGAGATAATTAAAAATGTGCATGCAGTTACTAAAATTATGATACAGAGAAGTCTTTTGTTCGCTTTGCCACATTCTTCCCAATGGTCCTGTCTTCCTAAATGCCAAAATAACATCACAATCAAGATATTGCCAATAGTACAATCCACAGAACTTATTCACATCCCCCTAGTCTTATTTAAACTTATTTGTATTTGCCTGCATTTCCATACAATTTTCTAATGGTCAGGTGCTAATGCATTTACCTCTAGTTTGCAGTGTAATAAGGTGGAACAATGAGTTTCACAGTATTGACCCAAGCCATCTTAGTCCTGGTTTTAGGAAATGTGTTATAAAAACACAATTAATTTGGCATTAAAGTTGTACTAGGCAGATCTCTATCCAAATTTCCTCTGAAAGCTCCAGTGTCTGAGGGCAGTGCTGGCCAATTTAAGTAGCTTCTAAACTACTATATTTTGACCCAATGCACCTGGGTACTTTTCATGCTCTAGGTTCCAACTTCCTGGCAATACAAGAGCTCCATTCCTTACTGATTTAAAGAAAATTTTCTTGACCTGAGGCTCAAAGGTCTTTATGACTCTCTTACTATGACTTCCTAACCAGTGTTTGGTACAGCTTCTCCCCTGAGACTCATCTTAAAGACTTTTTCTTCCAGAAAATTACTAAATATTTCCTCCTTAGAGACCTGAAACTCCTTGCTCCAGACACACAACTTATAGCCTGTCAGTTACCTGTGTGCTGGTGATGGCCCCCTAGCTGAGCCCCCACAAAGTAGCTGGGTCTCATTTAGCTAAACTGCCCAGAACCTATTTGTATACAGGGAGTAATTCTCACTGTTATCTCTCCTGTTATCTCACTGTTATCTCTTAACCTCCACACATTTTCACACACTCAAGTCACCTACTAGTGAGTGCATAGGACCTATGGGTTTGTGTTCCAGGAACATTTACAGCACTCGAGCATCTGAGGTCAGGAACAATATCTGCCACCTGCTAAAATGAGAGCAGTTACCATACACTGAGTCCATACTCATCAGTTGGTATTTTGCATTTGCCTTCTCAATCCTCATGGCTCCTGTACAAGGTGGTAAATAGTAGTTCAGTTTATACAGGTGAGACAGATGTGGGAGGCTTAGGACTTGCCCACTGTTGAAAAATCAGGAGAGTGGGGACCTGAATTCTTTCTGACTTCAGACCATATTTAAAACTACTGAACTCTTCTGCCTGCAAGGTTGAAATTGATGTATAAGTACGTTTGCATTGCCTCATTTCATCCCCACAGGTACCCTCTCAGGTGGGTACTCTTACTATTCTCATTTTATTGATGAGCAGACTAAGGATCAGAGAGCTGAAATAATATGGTCAGGATCATACATCTAGAAAGTAGAGCAAGGATTCAAACCCAAGCAGCTCAATTCACATTTCATGCTCTTAACCTTCCACTTAACCACCAAATGCAGCACTATACTAAATGCAAAGGATCAACATTTTTGCCAATGTGATCTACCCTGACATGTAGGATACAGTGTCACTAATGGAACGAGAATTTGTTACCCTCCAAGTCTTACCTGAGGACTAAGGACAAAACTATTGGAACACATGAAAAACATAGTAATCCACCGACTCCTGCTGAGACAGAACTTTGAGTCAGCATGAAATGGAGAACCAGGAATTAAAATTTGCCCTAAGGAAGCACCTGTCTTGTCAAGATATTGCAGGGAAACACAAAATGTATAAATAATCATAAATCATATGTCTAATGAAATTGAGCACCTTTTCTACTAGGACTATAACCTGGTACAACTACTTTGGAAATGTCTGATGTTAGCTAGTGGAAGATAGGCATACTCTATGACCCCCGAAGTTCCTCTTAGGATTACTCAGGTACATGTGCACCAGGACACCTGTACATGAATGTCCATTTTTATGTAACCCCATCCAAGAAAGAAGCCAAATGTTCACTAATGGTAGTAAGAATCGGGACTGTGATATAATCATACAGTGGAATACAATGCAGAGTTAAAAATGTTTGAAGTCAATGATATGCTACAGCATGGATAAATCCTAACAATACAATATTCAAGGAAAGATGCATGGAAAAATATAGCATGTGCAATATAATTGTGCTAATATAACATTCAAAAACAAGCAAAATTTAACAGCATTGTTTGAAGCTACTAAGATGGTAAAACTAGAAAGAAGGGGGAAAAACTAGCTTGAAGAATATAAAGTATTTAATAACTGTGTGAGCCCTTATCACTAGACATCAGACATTGTGATAGGAAAGAGGAGAAACATAGAAACATAGGAGAGGAGCTTCAGGAGTGCTGCAATCTTCCATGTTATCACCTTGCATGAATGGCCGATAGAATGATTCATTAAGTCGTATATTTGTCTAAGTGCTCTTCTACAAATCTGTTGTGTTTCACAAGGTTTTACAAAGTTAAACAGTAAATGATAATGTGAACTGCCAATGTCTTCCGTGTGTCATGGCTTCATCTTGTTTTGAATCTTAACCATTTCACTTTTGCATAATTCTTTCAGTTTATAATCTCTTCCAGATCTTTCACTATATGAAACCTGTTCCATCAGTTTTAAACATATGCAAGTTACCCTCCCATCTTAAAGGGAGAAAACAACAAATCTAAAAACAACCTTTTGCTCTAACCACATCTGTAGCTATCATCTGCTTACTTCACTTTCATATCTAAGCAGCCAAAAGGAATTGTTTGAGTTCATTACCTCCATGCCCTTACCTGCCTGCCACTCTTCCTCAGTCTTTTCCAGTTAGGCTTCTGCCTCCATCATTTACTTACCAAAACAGGTGTTTAAACTTCATGACAGTGTGGCTAGTTCAGTGGGTCTTTCATCTACCTCATCTTGGATCATTTGACATTGTTAATCTCCCTAAAATAATCCTCCCCCCACCTCTAGTATAATTTTCTAGTTTTCCTTCTTCCCCAGCTGCTTGATTTCATTTTCCTGTGAGCACCCATTCTCCTTCAGTTCACTGTTAGGCTTTCTTCTAGTCTCACTCAAACATACACATGTAATCACATCTCTTTTGAACTCCAGATATATATATATATATCTGATTTCCAGCTTGACATCATTTGGATATCTTGAAAGTATGTCAAACAAGTTGTCCAAAGCCAGTCTTCTGCTATGACTATGGTCCTCTTCAGGTAGATTCCCCTATCTGAAAAAAGCACCAGAAACCTTGATGTCAAGATGGATACATTGCTACCTGTATATTCCTGCCTTGAATACTCTCCAAGGTTCTTCATGATCTAGCTCCTCTCTACCTTTTCAGCCATCTTGCATATCTCAACTGTATGTTCCTGGATGACTGAATATTTTTAGAGCCTTAAATTTGGTGTCAGGGCCTTTGTTAGCCCAGTTCCTTGGAATACTTTTTCCTCCTCTTTATCTGATTCATTCCTCTCCTTATTAGTTTAAATATAATTTCATAAAGCAGGTCTTTACTGATCGCCCAGACTTTGTCATGTGCTTTTCTATTATAGTCTCTAATACTGGACAACATCTCTCTAAAACTTAATGTCTCTAAAACTTAATGTCATGAAGTTGTTAACAATCATTCATTAACTCTATTTCTGCTTTCTGTGGGTCAGGTATCTGGGAATGGTGTTTCTTATTTGGGGTCTTTATTAAGATTGTAGTTGGATGACACCCAGGAATGCAGTTATTGGAAGATTTTATTGGGGTTGGAGTTTCCATCTTAAGATTGTTCACTCATGTGACTGAAAAACTGGTAAGAAAACTGTTGGTAAGAAAACTGTTTATTTCCACATAGGTCTCTCCCTGTTTCTTGTGCTTATTCAGAGTATGGTGACTGATACTTGAAGTCAAACACTGAAATTGTGGAAAGGGCCTATATCCTTTCTGTGATGTAGCCTTAGAAGCCATGTATCATCACTTACAACATACTCTCTTTGTTAGAACTGAGTCTCTAAAATAGGCCTACATACAATGGGTGGGGAAGTGGATTCTACTGTTTAGAGGGAGAATGTAAAAAAAAAATGCAGACATATTTTAAAAATCACCTCAGTTATAGTCTCCCTTCCTGGGCTTATCTGTGCTTTCATGTAACATATAATTATATTATAAAGATATAATCCATAAATACATAGTATGTGCTTCTGTGATTATCTGACTGATTCCTATCTCCCCACACTGGAACATAAGCTTGTGGAACAAGAATCATATCTACTTTGCCTACCATTTCATTTTTAGTACCTAGCATATTACCTGATGATCAGTGTGGGATAAATATAAATAAGTTACTCATTATGTGTAACACATATAACAGCCCTTTTAGCTAGGTATCATTCTTTTCATTTTATAGTTGGAATCACTATGTATATATGGAATCAAAGTAGCTGAATAAATTGTTCGAAGATGAAACTTTGACTCCAGGTCTCTCTTGTGCTAAATCAGAACTACTTTTAGGACTCCAGACTTCCTGTGTCCACAAAAGAGGCAAAAAAAAAAGTTACTTGGAGCTGAGTGAAATCATGTTCTGGTTTCCATGTTTCTTCAGCAAGAATCCTTGGTTTCCTTGGATTTCCCAGGTATATAGATTTAAGAACAAGATGATCCTTAAGGTGAGAAAATACTCAGAATCTAGTCATGAAAAAAAATGATTTTTTGTGTGTTTACTTGTGAACAAAAAAGAAGAGAATGCAGTTTCTATAAGCATAAATCCACTCCTGGAAAGACAACCAGGTTATCACAAGGAAAACTGTTGCCTCTCAACAAAAGTTTCTCCTTGAGCCCCCTGTGTAGAAAAGGGCCCTTCAATAACTGCTCTGTTGAGTGAAGGGGCCATTAATCATTTGTGGGAATTTAAATTAATTAAGTACAAAAATTTCAATTCTTAGTCATACTAGCCACATTTCAAGTATTTAGAAACCACATTTTAGTGGTGGCCACATGGGGAAGTATCAGTGTGGGACATTTGTATCATCAGAAAATTCTACTGTTCAGTGCAGCCACAAAACACCCATCATACTAACCTGAGACAAAAGCAAGTCTGGTGTGCAACTGCCTTCTAAGAAGGGGAGGAATTTACCCACCTCCAAGAGTCCTAACTTACCTGTAGGACATGGGCCTTAATCACAGAGCTGAGGGCATGGATTTGCCTCTGCAGGTCTGTGCTCTCTCATCTCATAGCCTCTTCTCAGCCTATCCTCAGAGACATCAATTTCACGTTAAATAATCGCTATCACTCTGAACCAGACTGCTACCCTGAATCCAATGAGCCAAGGCTGAGCCTGAGGGGAACATCTTTTACCTTCTCTCTGCTCCAGCTGGGCTGTTACAGCTCTATACTCAGCCCAGCCTCTCTCTTCTTTGTGTCTGATTTCCCTCCCTTTTCGGGGGGATGGGGTTACTCTTTTTTATTAACTTTATTTACATATTTATGTATATATGTGTATATATATTACATCATTACATTCCCCAGGGTTCTCCCTCTACCTTATTACTCGTGGACCTTCATTTTAGGTCTTCATGTGCTTCCCCTCACCCCTCCTCACTGTCTGCCCCAGATCTGCTCTCAGTTTATTTTCACTTTTTCCTGGCATTTTGTTTGCTATTCCTACATCCCATGTATAGGTGTGATCATATGGTTTCTGTCTTTTTTCTTTTTGACTTCTTTCTGCTAATATGATTCTCTCCTCTAAGTCCATCCACATTTTTTGTCACTAATGATCAGGGAAATGCAAATCAAAAGCACACTGAAATACCATCTTACACCAGTAAGAATGGCCCATATAAAAAAAAGGGGGGGGGGGAATGAGTACTGGCATGGATGTAGAAAGAAAGGAACACTCTTACACTGCTGGTGGGATTGCAAATTGGTCCAGCCACAGTGGAAGGCTGTGTGGAGGACCTTAAAACTACTGAAAATGGAACTACCATTCGATCCAGTGATCCCACTACTGGGAATCTATCCAAAGGATACAAAAACACTAATTTGAAAGCACACGTGTACTCGCATGTTTATCACAGCACTATTTACAATTGCCATGATATGGAAAAACCCAAATGCCTCCAAATGATGAATGGTTGAAAAGGATAGGGTATATTTACACAATAGAATACTGTTCTACAATGATTTTCCTTTTTTTCAAATATAATCCCTCCCCCAACTACTCCTTACAGCATGTGTTCTGGATTCTATTCACCTTACCTGTTAGGCAGGTAAGTCAGGGTATGGCAAGAGGGCAACATAGAGTAAGGGGGCTGGGCAGAACAGGAAGGCCAGGGGGACTGTGAGGCAGGCAGGCAGTTGAGCCCCTCAACCTCGAACAAATCATTTCATTCTCGCCTCTTCCGTAGTCATGATGTTCTTCGTATTGGCCGTAGTAGTATTGCTTGTGCTACTGCCTCTTTTATCCCTGCTTCTAGTCTTGTGTGTGCACACTTACACACCTATGCTCTTTGGTGTCCACAATAATGACTACTGGTGCCCCATGTCCATCTCCCAAGTGCCTTCTGCATTAATAGGCCCCAGGTGGCATCCACAGAGGTTACTGGTGTTAAAAAAAAACCTGATTAACTCATTTACCTACAACTTCTCTCTCTTTATCTTCCTCACTCTATCTCTCCCTAGCTTCCATCTCACCCACTCAACCAGCATTGTCTTTCCAGTCCTGAGTATGCACAGTTCCCCATGTCATTAGTAACTCTACTAGACCCTTTAGGCCATTGTAGGGTAAATAAGTTGGCCAGGCTTTTTCCTCCATTAGGCTCTGTGACCTAACACCTGTGGTGTTGGGCCCTCCCCATGATTGTATATACCTGGCCCAGTGGGTATGCACATGTGTGAGTGGGCATACCTGGGCCTGGGAGGCAAGGCCAAAATTGCAGTGTCACTCCAGGGAGAGAAAGCACAGAGAGGAGAGAGAACTTAACAGAACATTTGAAAGGAAAAGCACGAGAGAGCCCAGAGAGAGAGTGAAGATTCCTGAGTGGCTGAGGGGATCGCCTTCCTCCCAGACTCTCCATCCACCAGCCCTGCCCTGCCCTGCCCTGCCCTGCCCTGCCCTGCCCTGCCCTGCCTGGTGTGTCTGTGTAACTGCTAGAACCAATAAAGAACCTATCCAGATTATGACGCCTGCACTACAATTGGCATCACAAACAGGATGCTTGCACTACCACCACCATCCCATCTTCCTGGTCCCCTATCCATTGACTCTGGGAAGCTGTCCCAAAGACTCAACATCCCTAGCTTTCGCCTAGGGCCTGGCTCTCCTCCCACTCAGTGCTTACCACTTAATAAAACTGGTTCTTGAATTGGCATTCAAAGTTTCCTGCAGTCCTTGATCTAAGTTCTTCCCCCATGGTTCTCTTTGTCACCTAGCCACATTAATTTCCTCCACACCCTCCCCCCCCCCATGTATGTAAAACATTCCTGCCCCTGCATCTCTATTCATACGATTTCTAGAAATGCTTGCTCCAGGAACCTCCCCTCCCTTGCTGAAGGTTGAGTGTAGGTCCTTGATCAGGAAGTCTTCCTAGTAATAAAAACCTTTTGTACTTCTCTGACTCCCACCACTGAGCATAACCTGCCCGGAGCTGCTGTGTGTTGTTGTGTGGACACCTCTCCCTAGTTGAATCTTAGAGTGCTTCTTGGCAAGGAATTAGTGCTCACATCTTTGCACTCTCAAAGTTTTCAGATGCAGAATCAGTGGCTATTTAGATAGATTTAATTGATTCCCCCATATCCCATCACTTCCAACAGAGTCAGTGGAGGGACATGCGGCACTATTTTAAATAAGCCTCCTGAAAAGAGTGTTATGAAATGGAGATGGTGACAGCTATTAACCATGTGAATGCCCTGAGGTAAAGGGGGCTTATTAAAAAATAATACAACTCTTTGGAAGATCCTGGATGGTGGGTGTGAATGTGTACTGAGAAAAACAAAGAGCTGCACAATTGGCAACATCACTGTCATTATTGGTACATTTTGGTGAGGAAAGAAAACTTGTGTTTTTGTTTTTTCTTGTTCAGGGAAGGCGGGTGAGGGTGGCACAGGAAGAAAGAGGACAGGCTTTGGAAACAGACAAAACTTGGCCTGGATCTCAGTCTCATTTCTGACTCCATCTACAAGAACAAGTAAGTAATCTCCTCTTGTATTGTAGAGTCCTATTGACCTGAGGAAAGGTTTAACATAAAAAGATGAACAGTTTGGTATTATGTTTTCAAACAGTATATGTGAATATATGTGAGTGCCTAGAGTAAAAGCCAAGAAGCTACATGCCAAAATGTTACAAGTTAGAGGTGATATTTTTCTTTTTTCCTTCAGTGCTGTGATTTCTTTTTTCTGCAGTTCTTAAGTTTAAAGCACTGTGACTTTTATAAAGGTCAATTGAAAAATGATCTGAGTTAACGAGTTGAAATACAAAACCCCCTAAGTATCTATGTTTTAAGTAGTTTGAATTGAATCTCCAAGGTGAAAGGTTTGTGTGATTTTCTTTCAATAACCTCAAATATTTAGAAAAGGTCAGAGGAAGTTACCAATATGACACCCCATCACCTCCATTTCTCCAAGCAAGAGCAGTCCATATATGTTATATATAGGTTATATACACCCCTTGAAATGAAAAGCTTAATGTTGGATGCTAAACCACAAACCAAATACAGGTTTCCTCAATTATCTAACAATGTTAGAATCCAGTCTCAATTAGGAGATGCAGTTAGTTGCTACTGTCTCTTTAATCTTCTTTAACAAGAGTCAGTTCCTTGCCACCTTATCCTACGTGATTTTACGGTTTTTAAGGTAGTTATTTTGCCCTTTTAATTTGGACACAGGGATCCACAAAGATTCTCATCTCCTGGTGTTCAGGCTCTGTGCAGTCCCTTCCCACAGGGAATCAAGGGTCATCCAGGTGGCCAACAGAATACGCACAAGTAGCAGTGTTGCTCAGAGGTGAGGATATGGGCTATATTGCAACCTCTGCCTTGCTGTCTTATACTGCTTGCTGTGGGGGAGGTCAGCCACAGAATCAGAAGGACACTTTGACAGCCTGTAAGAAAGAAGGCAACAAGGAACTGAACTAAAGCACTCCAACAGCAGCCATACCAGCCTGCCAGCCATGAGAGTAACCATCTCAGAAGTGGGTTCTCCAACAACCTCAGGTCAGAGCCTATGTCAGGGGATGATAGCCTAGTGATGCGGCATCCAAATTCCTGACCCACCGAAAGTGAGAAAAAAATAGATGCTGTCTTAATCCACCATGTAACTTTTAACACAGCCATCATTAACTAATATAGGCTTGTCTCATGATTAGCTTCAATTAATCATCGTAGGCAGGACATCACAGTAGTAGTGCTGTGTTCTCACTGCATGCAGTCATATGTGGGATGGTTTGAATTTGTCACCTTATTGGTGATGATTATTTAACTTGATCACTTGATTAAGGTGCTGTCTGCCACTGGAAAGTTACTCCATTTTAATGCATGTAATTAGTGCGGAGCTGCTTTGCTGCTATGTAACTATATCCTGTTTCAGCAAATTTCCCCTTATTGTTGGGGCCAGTCATGGTGGCATGTACATTTAATTGCACCCTACAAAGCAAGGCCAAGGTTAGGAATTGCTTGAGTCCACGGGTTTGAGACCCGCCCTGGGCAACATAGTGAGACCTAGTCTCGAAAAATAGCTGGTTGTGGTGGCGCACATCTGTAACCCCAGCTACTTGGGAAGCTGAGGCTGGGGATTGCTTGAGTCCATGGTACCCCGGGCAACGTGAGCCTGTGGTTTCCCGGGCAACAAAACAAGACCTAGTCTCAAAAAAAAAAAAAATTCCCCTTATTGATAAATTTTCTGTATAGATGCTCAGATCCCGATTTTATCCAGTGGGTTATAATTCATTAACAACATTATTTTAATAATCAAATCATGATGTATTTGGCTAGCCAGAGCCCCTTCAACTGGCTTCTGTGTTCTTTTGACATGTTTCTTTCATTTCTTGAGCACTTTTCAATTTCCCAGCCAAAAGCCAAAAGTTTCAAGCATATTGTATACTTTCTTTGGGCGGTTCTCAAGTTAGTTATTTTTAAAAAGAGACATGATTCTTTTCAGTCAAGAATGGTTTTTAGAAGTCAGGATCTGGGTGCTAGGTATACTTATTGCTCTTGAGGTAGGTATTACTTCCTTATGAACAGAGTTAGCAATATAGCTATGTATTCACATATATATTTGCATATCTGTTTATCGTCCATCTTTACAACCATGTATTTATATCCATATCTCCAATTCCAGTCAAATATTCTTGGATTCATCTTAGTTTTCTCTTCCATATTTGTAACACCCTCTTCCATAGTTGGGAATCTGGCTCCTATTATTCTTTATCTATGATTTGACCCATCCCCTTTTATAATCAGTTTCTCATCACCACTTCTGCCTCCCCTCCCCCTGGGCCTGCCATGGATGCCCTGGCCCATCTCTCTTAGGCTCCTGCAGTCACACTGGGGACCTCCTTTTCCAGAAATATGATGGATTAGATATCCTGAGAGACCCTTTGTATCAGATGATACATACCAACGTATCATAAAAACCCCAAAGCTTAGTGGTTTAAACAGCAATGATTTAGTGTTGTCTTCCATTTCTGTGGCTGAGCAGAGGGGTTCTGCTTGTCCTGCTTAAGCTCACACAGCAGCTCTAGTCAGTTGGATGGTGGAGACTGGCTATCCTCAGATGTCCTCACTCACATGTCTAAGGTCTCGGTTGAGATGGCCAGATGGCTCAGGCTCTCTCCTCAGGTGGTCTTTCATCTAGGATTTCTTCATGTGATGCTGGAAGTGATCCAGGAAAGCAAATGCAAAAGCTGAAAGGCTTCTTAAGTCATACAATGTCACTCACATCACATTCTAGTAATCAAAGCAGATCACAGTCTAGCTTCCAGGAGTGGAGAAACAGACTTCACTTGTCCATGGCAGTGGAGCAGCAGTTACATGGCAAAGGAGCACTGAAAAAGGGAGGCATAATTCATCAGAGGTCATTAGCAGGAGAATTTGCCAATTAAACAAAAAAGGAGAAAAAAAAACAGTAAAAATGTTAGTTAAAAATATTTTTAAAGGACATTCTTTTAAATGGTTATTTGAACTGGAAAGAACACTTACTAAACAAAGCAAAAATAGGAACTTTGGGAGACAATTGACCCCCCAGATATGTCATTTTCTCTGAGATTTTCTGCCAACACTGGAAAACTTGAATTCCTATTCTTAATTAATAATAAAAGGCAAAGTCAGAGGCTATACAAATCAAGAAATAAAATATGAGAAACTTAACATAAAGTTGTGATCCCACCCTCAAAATTAGATGAATATGAAAGATAATCTTACTGAATAAAAGGAGATGAGAAGGAAAAATGTGTATACATGTTTTGTCCTTGGTGCTCTATGTTGGGAGAAGAGAATTATCTGACATTTGTAACCCAAACTAATCATCAAATGGGTTTACAGAATTTTCTGAGAAAGAAAATCCAAATCCAAATTGTCTACATTATTTAAGACCATTCCTTGTTTGGCCCCTTGATGAGAGGGGCAAAGGTAAATCCTCCCAGAGCAATTCAAGCCAAACTAGGCCTCCAAGAATTCTTACCCATGAAGTTCCATCAACAACTAGCAATAACCATTTGATACAGCAATCCCACTTCCCAGAATCTATTCAAAGGACATAAAAACACTAATTCAAAAAGACACCTATACTCAGATATTTTCTACACCACTATTTACAATAGCCAGGATATAAAAACAGCCCGAATACCCCAAAAGAGACACATGGATCAGAAAATTGTGGTACATGTATACAATGGAATGTTATTCAGCAATCAAAAATGACAAATTTAATGCATTTGTGATAACACAGATGGACCTAGAAGGAATCATGTTAGCCAAAATAAGCCAGAAAGAAAAAGAGAAATACTGGATGATTTCACCTATATTTGGGATACAGGAAAAACAGACAAAGGGCAAGTAAAATTTAAAACTGTCAGGAGAACTGAAGCATAGAACAAGAGAGGTAAAGGGGGTTAAAATCAGGAGAGGAATGGGCACAAGAGATTTAGGTGATGATTAATGGGTGACAAGATCATGGGTTAATGGGTGACAAGATCATGGGAGAACCTCTGGATATACAATGATGTAATATATATATATATATATATATGTGTGTGTGTGTGTGTGTGTGTGTGCAATCAATTTTTTAAAAATAAAGTTACATGGATTTAGGCAAAAAAAATTTTTTTTGCAATGCACTCTAACACAAAAATCACAAAACTATTAAGAAGCATGATGCCATATTTAAGAGCCAGGAGGAAAAAACAGAAATAGATCCTTTCTGTTTTTTAAGATTTTAGACTATGATACATCAACTTTGAACTAAGTTTAATATGTGTTATGGATGGAACTATGTTGTCCTTACGGTGCATAGTGCATACAGTGAATTACTAACCCCCAATATGATGGCATTTGGAGTAAGGATGTAATTAAGGTTAAATGAGGTCATTAGCCTGGTACCCTAGTAGGATAAATGTCCTTACCAGAAACAACATCAGAGTTCTCTCTCTCTCCACCATGTGAAGACACAGGTAGAGCATCTGGAAGCCTGAAACAGAGCTCCCCCAAGGAGCAGAAAACCTGCTGGTATCCTGATCTTGGACTTCCTGTCTCCAGACTGTGTGAAAATAAATTTCTGCTGGTGAAGTCACCTAATCATGATTTTTTTTAATAGCTGTGCAAACCTACTAATATAATTCATTTATATAAAGTATAGGCATGAAAAAATTGAGAAAAGTCCAAATAGAAATTCTCAAAATCAAAATTTTAATATTTGAAAAATAAAGAAGTTTTTTTGAAAAAGTCAGATTCTACCACTGAAGACACACTTCATGACTTGGATGACTGACTGAACTTAAATGGAATATGTAAAGAGATGAAAAATATGAATGAAGTTGTGATGATGACTCACTGCTTAATTTAGTGAGAAGGTTTAACATATGTCTTGTTTTAATTTCAAAAGGAGATGATGGGGATGGAAAAATTGAAACTCTCATGCATCACTGCTGGGAATGTAAAATGGTACAACCACTTTGGAAAACAGGTTTATGGTTACTGAAAAATCTTAAACATAGTAAAATATATTGCTTAAGATGTATTTAAATGTAACTTCCCTGTGACCCAGAAATTTCACTACTAGATATTTACCCAAGAGAAATGGAAACATATATCCACACAAAAACTTATCCAAATATCCATAGGTGCCTATTCACAATATGCAAAATATAGAAACACGCCAGAGGATGAATCAATAAACAAAATGTGAGCTATTCAAATAACAGCCTGTTATTTTACAATAAAAAGCAATGAAGCACATGCAACAATATATGCAACAACATGAATGAATTTCAAAAACAAAACATGATGGTAAATAGAAGTCACTAACAAAAATCGCATAATGTAAAGTTCATTTATATAAGTTCCCAGAATAGGCAAATATACAATTTCCACAACATTCTGCTCTCTTAATAAGAGAGTAAATTAAGCAAATCAAGTTGAGAAAAAGCGTTTTTCTTGAGCCAAGCAGGAACAGGTGGGGTAGGGAAGGGAAGAGATTGTTAACAGACACAAGGATTCATATTGGGGTAATTTAGGCAATAAAATTAGATTATGACCATGGTTATGCAACTCTATACTAAAATCATGCAAGTATATACTTAAACAGGTAAATTTTGTAGTATATAAATTCAGTGTTAATTAGCTAATTAAAAGAGATAAAAATAAGAATTAGAATATGTAACATTCAAATTCATAATAACTGCTAATTTGTTGAAAACATACATCTTTAAATGCAGGAATTCACATCAACCTAAAAGATTTTTTAAAACCTAGGACAAAATGTACATCTTCTCTAGAGGAACACCACTACTGCTGTCTGATTTTCATAGCATGAGATCTGATTAAAACTAGGAGACAGTAGAATTACATACTCCATGTACTAACAGAAAACAAACTAGAATCATAAAACATGTATAAACCATATATATCTCATACATAAGTGTACATGTTTCATATTTCAAGAATAGGTTAGAAATTAAATTTTTTTTCAGACAGATACAAATAGAGATATGTCACCAACCATAGACCTGTGATCACTGAAGGAAATTTTAAGGCCAAAAGGAAAATAAATCCATAAGGAAAGCTGGCGAGCTTGAAGAAATAATGAACATGTTTATAAAAATGTCAGTAACTCTAAACAAAATAAAGCCCGATTTGTAGAGGAAACACTGACCAAAATTAAAATATGGGACGATGTTACAGAAGGAGAGGATTATTTCATGTGTCCTGAAAACCGTTTCCACAGTCCACACCTGTTAAGACTTTCCCCGCAATGTTTTTTAATGAGTTCGCTGATTTGATTTGCCCTATTCTAACTTTCCTTGACTCCTATATTCCAACCCTCTGTCCTAGTCGCTACTAGAACATGTCGGTGACTGACAGTCCTGTTAGAGCAGTTCTCTGTTTAAATATTAAAAGGCTTACACAGGCCTATACAAGGACCAGGTTCTTAAAATTGTTCTTATTTCAAAGTGTTCTTTTAAATCTTAGAACGCTCCCCTTTTTTGATTAAAAATTAAGCATATATTAAAACTTTAAAAAATTGAAAAATATGTAAGGCAATAAATGTCTTAACCCATTGTACCATATCACAAAACAACTCAATATTTTTAAAAAGAATTTAACTGTTCATAAAATAGATTAACAAGTAGTTGTGTTTCTATTATTCAAACCTGTAAATTGCTAAAAATTTTTGTAATATCCTGAATATTTTGTAATTTCTAGATTGTTCCTTAGATTTCCAGAGCCTGTTGGATCCTGTGGAGGCCAACATATTTTATTCTGTGTATTCAAGATCTTAGTAAAGTCAACAAACTGTTGGAGTATATTTTTTTTAATCCCTTTATACTGACATATATTTTAAAGACAAAAGAAAAGTTAAACCTTTTAAGACTGAAAAGTCAGTCTATAATGCAAACGTTTAAATTTTAATTACTATGCTTGTGTAAGAATTTTCTGGTAAGCTTGTGGTTTGTTTGGTTTTTTGTGTGTGTTTTTTGTTTTTTGAGACTAGGTCTTGTTATTTTTGCCCGTGGAACCGCAGGCTCACGTTGTCTGGGGTACTACAGATTCAAGCAATCCCCAGCCTCAGTTTCCCAGGTAGCTGGAATGACAGGCATACACCACCATGCCCAGCTATTTTTTGGGACTAGGTCTCACTGTGTTGCCCCGAGTGGGACTCGAACAGCGATCCCTAGCCCCAGCTGCTTCATAGGTTGAAGCTTACGGTACACGCCACCGTGCCTTGCTGTAGCTGTAGTTTGTGGTATTTTGATAACTATAAGCTAAAATACACATACCTTATGAATAATTATATAATACCACAAAGTATTTTTTTCTTATTACCATTTCAATAAAATCACTAATAATATTGTTATGATCACAATTTTTACATATTTTGTCTTCTATTGATTTTAATGCCAAAATAGGAAACTATTCTTCAGTCATGGTGGGTCTTAGATTGATTCTTTTGTTAATTTCAGTTTAGGCAATATTTTTATCTAAGACAAAATAAATGGAATTATCAGAAACTTCTAAAAGCCTAAGAATCAAAATAAAGCATGATTTTTACTTGTTTACTGTAATTAGGCTACTGTCTAAGAAATTATCACAGAAAATAAGTTCATCATATTTCTTCTTTTTTTTTTTTTTTTTTTTGAGACTAGGTCTTGCTATTTTGTCTGGGGAACTGCAGGCTCACGTTGCCTGGAGTACCACGGACTCAAGCGATCACCAACCTCAGCTTTCCAGGTAGCTGGGATTACAGCCGTGCATCACCACGCCCAGCTATTTTTTTGGGACGAGGTCTCACTATGTTTCCCCGGGTGTGCCTTGAATCCGCGGACTCAAGCATTTCCTAGTCCTGGCCTCGTTCCATAGGCTGTCATTAAAGGCAGACGCCACCATGCCCGGCCCCTTCATCATATTTATTCTGATAAGAATAAATGATGACTTTCTATCATAAAATTTTTTCATATAATAATGTGAAGAATTGTTACCACTCTTCATGCATCTTAGACTTTATAGAACTGAATACAAATCCCAAGTAGAAGATTTGTATGCCTTGAAAAATATATACATTTGTATTTCTGGGTGTTGTTTATGATTGTGTTAAAAAGTTTAAAAAGCAAGGTCAAGGAAAGACAAATTTTTCTTCTAAGTATAATGGTGGATTTTACTGTTTTCCTGTTTACTTTGAAGGATACAAAGGATTACCAACCAGTTCAGAATTCTTTTGAACACTTTTTCCAAGTTCATTCTGCCGCCCATCTCCTTAGAAATCACTACTGTCATAAATTTGATCTGTCTTAGTCTAGGATATCTATCTATCTATCTATCTATCTATCTATCTATCTATCTATCTATCTATCTATCTATCTATCTATCTATCTATCTATCTATCTATCTATCTATCTATCTATCTATCTATCTATCTATCTATCTATCTGTATAGATATGTATACATATGTATATGTGTATAGATAGATAGATGATAGATAGGTAGATGGATAGATGGATAGACAAAAGATACCCTAGACTAAGATCAGACAGATCAAATTCATGATAGCAGTACTTTCTGAGATATATATATATATCTGTATTATATTTTGAGTATATTTTTAAAAGTTTACATATGACATCATATTCTGCAAGCTTTTGTTTTGAAATTAAATTTCTAGGATCTTGCCATGTTAAAATATATGATCTGCTTAATTTCTTTTAACTAGACCATAATACATCATTATTTTATTTGTATTGATGAATCTTCTGTAATTTTCAAGAAAAATATACTAAGTATCTTAAGACTTTCACATGAATACAGAAAACTCTTCTTTTCCCATTTTAAATGCTACATATTTCATTTTATAAATATGATTTATTTAATGGCCATTTGGTTTCTTTTTAGTCTTTTGCATTTCAAAAATACCATAGTAAATGACTGAGTGTGCTTTACTTATTGTGTGTGTGAATACCTGCAAAATTTATTCTCAGAAGGAGGATTACTAGGACAAATGATGTATACATTTTTAGTTTTGATTTTTTACTATCACTTTTCAAAGACTACAACAATTTGCCCACAATGTGAAAATTTCTGTATTTATTCACCCTTACAAATGACACTTATTTTTAGTTTAGCTAATCTAGTGGATTTAAAAAATGGTATTTGCTTGATTTTTTTATTATTATGACATAATTTATGTAATATGTTCATGAATTTTATAGCTAGTTACATTTCCTTTTTATAAAAAGAAAATTTTCTTTCTGAAAATTGTATGCTTTGCCCTTTGTTCTATTGGGTTGCTGGGTTCATACACTAATTAATTTGTAGAAACACAATATATATCAGGTAAATTAGCCCCTTTGTAACAGAAATTGCAAAAATTTTGTCCCTGATTTTTGAGTTGTCTTGACTTTATGATTGTTTTGTGATGGATAATATTTTAATGAATGATCTCTATCAGTCTTTCAGGTCTTTTGTGTTTTCTATCACATTTAGAAAGGCTTTCCCCAATGTTCCCTATTATATACATAGTTTTAATTTTTAAACTTTAACATTTCCTCTATCCAAAATTTATAGTTGTATAAAACAAGCACTCAAGTTAGCTCTTTCTCAGAGAGTTACTTTGTTGTCCCAACAACATATTAAATATTTCTTATTTTACCTGCTGATATGTAAATGCTGCTTTATAATACAAATTCTCATGTTCATGAATCTAAACTCTTTGTCATAGAATACTGATCCATTTCTGTATTAACACATAAATACTGCATTGTTTAAATTATTGTAGATTTGTGTGTTTTTCCAAATAATTGTCACTAACACCCTAAAACGCGTTTTAATTTTATTCCGGTGTTACAGCTAAAAGCTGAAGTTTTGTCTGTATGTAAATCTGTCTAAATCTCTAATAGGATCAGGATACAGACTATTTACAGCACTTTAATAACATAATGTTTCTTTCCTGTCGATATTACAAAATGTAAATGGTAACATCAATCAGTATTATTTTTTGTCTGTCCTTAAGTTTTACATGTATCAAAGCATACAGGGTTTCTTTTTATGTCTCTGTTGGTTCAGCATTATCTGTTAAAGACATCCATTTCATTTCGCTTAGCAATGACTATAATGTGTTGTTATGTAGAATTCATTGTATGAAAAATCACAATATATTAATCTATTCTATGGTTGATGTACATTAGTATGCTTTCCAGTTTGGGTTTATTGTGAATAATCTTGCTTTGATATTCTTGGTTTTGTTTTTAATGACTAAACAATTCTTTTGTTGTGCATGAATTCAAAGATTGAATTCCTAGGTCATTGAGTATATGTTTTTCAGATTAAATAGACAATTTTAAACCATTTTCCATTGTGACTATACAAATTTAAAATTTCTCCATATATATATAAGCATTCCATTTTTTCCATATTAGCAGCAACACTTGGTATCATCTAACTTTCAGAGAAGGTGTAGTTGTATCTGATGATGTTTTTAATTTGAATTCCTAGATAATTGATGATGTATAAATTTTCATCTTGTTGTTAGTGATTTGGTCAGTGTCTTTTGTGATGTTCATACTAAAAATTTTAGCTCATTTTTGTGAAAGTCATATATTTCCAGAATATAGTTGAACAATATTCCATTGAGGGATATTGCCATGCAAATATCTTTTCCATGTTCATGGCTTTTATTTTCACTTATTCATTGTTATGCTTGACAGAAATTATTTCATTATAATGAAAACTGGTATAGCATATCTTCTTTGTGAATGATTGTGATTGATACTGTTTTTGATTTTAGTTTCCACTTGTTTATTTCTAATATAAATGTAGTTGAATTTTGCCTGTTGATCTTGTGTCCTATGGCCTTGAATTCACTTATTAACTTTAGGAAGTTGGTTTTTCTTTTAAACTTCCGGGTAATTATTTCATCTGCAAATACAGACAGTCTTATTTCCTCCTTTCTAATTTGCATGCCTATTATTTTCCTTCTATGCTTTATTGTGATGGCTAGTTCTTCAATGCTATGTTAAACAAAAGTGGTAAGAATGGATAGCTTTGTATTATTCTTGAATTTGGGAGTGGGGAGTGGGGGAGGGAACATTTACTCTTTTACAACTAAGTACAGATTTGTTGTGAATTTTTCTATACATATTCTTTATTAAAATGAGAAAGATTCCCTTTATTCCTAGATTGATAGTAATTTTAATCACAAGCAGGAAATAAATTTCAACAAATATTTGTTTTGGCATCAGTTGTTATGATCATATGAATTTTCTTTTTTAACCTGTTAATATGATGGATTTCATTGATTAATATTTTAAAAATATTGAAATCATTTACTTATGTCAAGTTTCTCTCAGCAATATTTTGTTTCCAAGCCAAACTATATCTAGCTTTATTAAAGCTATTTTTCATAAACAATCATGATATTTAGGCAGGTAACGGGCAACAATCATGAATAGTACACAACAGTTTTCAAAATGCCCTCTTCAAAGGAACACCAAAATCAGAAAGTCACTGTAAGACCCAGTGAAGCCTGCATTTGATGCTGACTGGGAAAAGTTTAGAGTGAGGGTTGGCATTTCACATTTAGCATGCTGTTTAACAACTTTTCACAAACCGACCCAGACTTTGGGGAAATGAAATGAAAATGGCAGATTCATCAGTCTGAAGATTACCAATCTGAAAACTGCTGCTCTTTTGAGGGATGCTGTCTCTCTATTGACAGCAGAAAGCCCAGATTGCCTGACATACTGGTCACCATTTACTTGGAATCAAATCTCAGTAGTTTTCTCTGGGCTTAACGGAGTCAAGGCAGAGAGAGAAGACGCCATATAAACAAATTTTACTTTTTCCTACAAAGCGCCCGTGTTAAGGCAGCTAATATGTGTCAATGCCAAGGAATCCCTCCTCCTGGGAACTAAGAGAAAGTCTTTCAAAATTAGAAGGGAACGGTGTTCTTTTCCCCACATCAATCCAGCTTCAAAGACATTCTATTAGTGACATACGCCCTTCCCCCCCAAACAACAACATGTGTGAGCTAACAACATAGCTTTAAAAAGATTCTTCATATTTATAAAGCTTCATGAAACACTTCAAATATAGCAGCAGTAGTACACAGTTACCAGAAATGTTTGCACGTCACTTGGCATCTCCAGCACTTCGATTTTCTGCTCGTGGCCAGTTTTCTATCTCTGTTTTCAGTAGGGTTATTCCTGTGCTCGCCAGAATCAGCTTTCCCCTTTTCCCTTTTGGGCACCTTCTCTCCCTTCTCTGCAAGAGCCTTGAAGTTTGAGCACTGACTTTGGAGGGCAGTTTTAGCAGATCTTCCCTCACTTTGGCTGTACCTCTGTTCACATCCCCTTCAATCCTCCTCTTCAGCATGGTGGTGACTATGCCCTGGGTCCAGTGCTGGCCACAGTGATAAAGCAGCATCTGGTCTTTGTTATGTGGTCTCCCCTCTTCTTCGCACTGCTTTTCAGCAATATTTCGTTCATGTCAATGTAGACATCTTAAACAACTTTCATTAACGTATTTCATTCTTAACGTATTTCCTGTTTTTGTTTGTAATGCTGTTGCTTTAATTTCATTTTCTGAATGTTTGTTTTGGTATGTAGAAATAAAAGTTTTTTGTTTTTTCATCTAGATTTGGTATCCAGCAACTTGCTAAGGTTATTTAATAATTCCAATCATTTTTCTTTAGATTCTTTTCTATTTTCTATGTATTCAATCATGCTGCTCTGAATGATAACTTTAGTTCTTTCTTATTTTCCCACTCCAGTCTTATTCGTCTTGTTGATTGCACTGATCTGGTTCTCTAGTATAAAAATGAATGTAAGTTGTGCTGGTTGTGATAGCATGCACCTGTAGTCCAAGTGCTGAGAGGCAAGAGGCCTGGGATTGCT